>JAFVLL020031917.1:0-62370 GCA_021397915.2 Tor tambroides
AAGAAACTCATACATGTTTGGAACTTGATGGTGAATAAATGATTGAACCACACAATACATTACGAAAAACCATTAAGGAGCTAAATAAGCTTAGACTGTTCAGCTACAGAACAAACATCACAAGATGTTTATTGAGAGCACAGTAGTTAGGAATACTTTCCACAATGTTTGAGACTTTGAGTCAACAGTAAATATTGCCGTTTCCTATTCATATGCTCAAAATATGAAAAACAAGGTCATTAGTTTTTCAAAGTTTCAATGTGAGATCATCTTACCTTCACAAACAGCTCAATGCTAGGAAAGCCCAATTTTTTAGCTGCTACATCAAACCAAGCCATCGTGAAATATCGCTGCAGATATACTGCTTTCACGTGTCTCACAAATCAAATCAGCTTCTGAAATGCTTTCTCTGCGTGTATAAAAATGTCTTTTGCTTAGTTCTTTGTGCATCCAGAATGGCTGATTTAATTTGGCAAGAGTCTGTCTTCATCTTCTGTGGGTGGAAAAAACGGTCAAACGCACAGGACGAGACACTGAGACGTTTGTTCATTGTTATCAGCAATAGAGACGCTGTTCATGAGACGTGTGTTATGAAAGCATTTAACAGATGCTAAAATGTTCTTTATGATGATGGGATTCTCTATTATGATTTCCAGTGCAATAATCTAGAAATAGACTATATATATTACCATATGAATTACAAAACAAATTAAAGCTGCAAGCAGCGTTGAAAGGGCCCTCGCACCCAGGCTCACCACCACCCTGTGGCTTTAGGAAAACATTAAACTGTGAGGAACATGCATTTAAAGTGGTAAATATAGGATGAATATGTCAAAGTCATTTATATGTGCCAAACTTCCTGCTGCCAGCTGGTGGCGCTATGACTATAAGTGAATATTGGCATGTAGATGTCTTCAGGCCAGCACTTTCATCAAAAATGAAGTTTGGTGCAGATTGAACATTGTATGTTTAAGTTAGTGTAAAGCATGACGTATCCTGTTGCCAACAGGTGGTGCTATGAATATAACTGAATATTGGCCTTTAGATGTCTTCAGGCCATGACTCTTACCAAACATGTGAAGTTTGGTGCAGACTGGAGATTGCATGTTTAAGTTAGTGTAAAACAAGAAATTTCCTGTTGCCAGCAGGTGGCGCTATGATTATAACTGATTATGGGCATGTAGATCTGTTCAGGTCAAGAGTCTTATCAAACATGTGACGTTTGGGGAAGATCGGACATTGCATGGCTGAGTTATAACAACTTCCTGTTTCATGGCGAAACATGGAAATTTGTCAGACCGCCACGGACACGCCCTTAAACGAAAACTCTAGATCTTCGCAATTTAACGTCACAAAGGGCTTTAGATTACACTGACCAAATTTGGTGCTGATCAGTGTAAATCTCTAGGAAGAGTTTGCTTAAATACAACGCCTGAAAATGGCAAAAATGGCACAAAACTTGCAGAGAAAATTCAAAATAACAGACTTCCTGTTGGGTTTCGGACTTTGTCCCTGGGGACTTTTTTGTAGGCATTGGTGTGTTACATGTGTGTACCAAATTTTGTACATGCCTGTGAAACATAGCTCGAGAGGCACTGCATTGAAATTTTAAAGGTGGCGCTATCGAGCCATTTTGCCACACCCACTTCTGAAACCTATATCAGATGCAAATTTTCACCACTTCTGGGCAAAGTTTCATGAGTTTTGGAGCATGTTTAGGCACCACCGGTGCTCGGGCCCTAATGAGTTTTTGCAGTGGTGTAAATATGTGTCTGCTGCTGTGTTTTTGTATGTCTGGATTGATTTATTACTGTGCTACTGTATTTATGAGTCTGGAGGTTGTGAATGATTACGTGAGGTCTGGTCACCTGAAGATAAGCTGCTCATATTAACAGGCTGAAAAAAGGCTTTGATGAGGGAAAATCAGACCAACGTAACACCAGCAGAGGGCAGAGCTTCATCTTTAAGGGGTACTGCTATTAATCAGGCTGTGTGCTTATGCCAAATTGTGTGTCAGTTCATAAAAAAAATAAATAAATAAAGTTTAGACTATAAAACCTGATTTGAATATAAGCCACATTTGAATATAAGCATACCTGTAATGGCACGACGATTACATTATATTAATTCAATTGCACAATGTGGCATATTTTATGTTAACTTCACTGTGAGGCAATAAACATCAGCCTAGCAACCATCCAGAGCACCCTAGCAACAACACAGCATCAAGACGGTGAGTTTTGCACATTCAGGAATCATATTAGTTTTGAACGGAGAACAAAACAAACACTCGGTTAGGCCAAAAGCTCCGATCTCCTCAGACCAACAAACATGTTAATCAGATTAATGTGTGGAGGTATGCTGGGACACGATTAACCCACTACACTATTCACTTACAAACACATTATTCACTCCGAAAAATATGAGCAGAGGCAAAACACATCACAGGAGCCAATAAAGACAGGCACAGGTGCATCTTTAATTAGATAACTATCAGCACATGCCATCCATCCCTTTGACCCTGCTACCAAAGCAAAACTACTACAATAAACACAAACCAATCATGAGCTGCTTGTTTTGATTTGTGAGTGATCTGAAATGTAGAGTGAGATCGTGGGAGTTGAAATGCGCACAAAGGCCATCTTTGTTACGGGAATCGCTCCGCAGAAACATACGGGTGGGATTTAAGGGCATTTTTACCAGGCTTAACGTCCCGCTGCTCAGCCTCCTTCATACAACAAGAATTTGGCTGTGAGAGCTTTGTTCCGAACGTTTCAAACGATTCTAAAAAATAAGAAATAAATAAAACTATTGCTGTAGTTTTGCTTGATTAAGAACAACAAAGTTTAACAAACAAAATAAAATACATTTAATATAAAATATAAAATAAACAATTATTAAAATAAATAAATAAAACAAACTATTATTGATGTAGATTGGCTGGTTAAGGACAAAAATAAATAAATAAAATACTATAGTATGAAAAACCATAAAAACTACTTCTGCTGTAGGTTTGCTTATTGGAGCAACAAAGTCTAACAAATAAAATAAAATACATTTAAAAAAATAAAAATAAATAATGATTTAAATAAATAAGGACAAAACCACTATTTTTGTAGTTTTGCTTATAGGAACAAAAACAACAAAATTAAATAAACATACCAATCTCTTGCTGTATTTTTGCTTGGTTAAGAGCCACGCTCACAGTTAAATTAAATATAGATTGAATGTATTAAAAGTATAAATAAATACATATATACATGAATCTGCACATGAAAAAATTAAAATAAAAAATGATAAAAATAAATAAAACCAACTATTGCTTTAGTTTTAAGAAAGCGAAACTTTGACACCTGAATGTACATAATAAAAACGATCTAAAGCACATCTGTGTTTATCTATAATGTTATGTTTTTAGTATGTTTTATTGCATAATCTTTGGTAAACTTAAGTCAACATAACAGTTGAAAAAATTAGATTCTTGATTAATATTACTGATTATGAACCACATTCATAGTTAAATTTAAATAAATAAATAAATAAATGTTTAACAAATACAACTATTTTGCACTATAATGTTATGTATTTATCTTTGGTAAACAAATCAAGACAATAGAAATTAATTGCAAAAGTGATACCTAAAGCCAGTTTTTTTTTTTCTAGTGTTTGTTGAGAGGATAATTTATATGGTATTTTCTATTGGAACGTTCTAGAATCAAGAAAGAAACACCGCAGTGGGTTGTGTCAGATTCATTTTTAGCTCACCAATCAATCCATCAGCTCAACAACAACCGAGAATAATCTCAATTAACTAAGTGCATTATATCACCAGCAGCAACCATTCATACAGACCATCACAACACAGGGTGGGAATTATGACTTGAGACTTTGGCTTTAACCTTAAGCCTCAATATACTACTTCAGATATGTTTAAAAACACCTTGCAACTTAGTTTAAGCTATTGAAGTTTCTCGTCAGATCAGTGACTGTTGAATAAAAACTTTATTTTAGCTTTAAAGGCCAGTTAAAATACATTAGTTACCAGTATTTTTGGCACTTTCATGCTGGTTTTGGGAGGTCACCCAGCAATAATACCGTGATCAAGTTAATGCACCTGCAACAATAACCAGCTTAACCAACTTGTTCCAGTAACACTGCCCTGGACTGGGAATTACAGTCTGGTTTTCTAGAAGCGGGATGACAGACTAAATGACCAGTGGAGCAAAGACACTAATGCAATTAGGGTTAGTGATAGTAACACCATCTGCTGAGCAGAAGGACATGCTGTCATTGTAGGAAACTGTAAGCTAATGTTGGTAACAAGACAGCCTGGTCACTGTCACTCCTAAAATAAGACTCAGTGCATTATTCTGTCAGCAGTTCTACAAAAATCTGAATTTTGTTTGTCTTTTGACAGTTTATATGCATGTAACATCCTGCCCTCCCTGTAAAATGTACCACAGTGATCAGTTCCCCTCAACATTTTATAATATTTATTTTTACCAGTGCTATTTTACTATTATTATTATTATTATTATTATAGTATCAACATTTTATGTTATTATAGTATCAATATTTTTATTATTATTATCATTAATTAAAAGTTTTTATCTGTCATTTATATTTTATTTCATTTCAATCATTATTATTCATAATTACTATATTAAAATGATAAATTATTAATTGATAATTATTTGTGACCCTGGATCACAAAAGCAGTCTTAAGTCGCTGGGGTATATTTGTAGCAATAGCCAAAAATACATTGTATGGGTCAAAATTTTCGATTTTTCTTTTATGTCAAAAATCATTAAGTAAAGATCATGTTCCATGAAGATATTTTGTAAATTTCCTACTGTAAATATATCGAATCTTAATTTTTGATTAGTAATATACATTGCTAAGAACTTCATTTGGACAACTTTAAAGGTGATTTTCTCAGTGTTTTGATTTTTTTGCAGATTTTCAAATAGTTGTATCTCGGCCAAATATTGTCCTATCCTAACAAATCATACATCAATGGAAAGCTTATTTATTCAGCTTTCAGATGATGCTAAATAAAAGCATTAACTTCTCATTGACCCCAAATGTTTGAACTTAGGGTTATGTAACAACCTTCCTTAAAGCTTAAAATTAAAACTTCTGACACTTTTCAGATTGCATACTGCCTTAGTAGACCTACAGTTTTAGGCCTGTTTCTCTCTCTCTCTCTCTCTCTCTCTCTCTCTCTCTCGTTAACTTCTAATACTTCAATATACAGATAAATTTTGACCATTATCTGACTATTAACAATAGAAAGTACCTTCACATAGAGTGAGATCTGCAGGTCATGTGGATTGCCCTCCTGTTGAGCTGGAGTCTCCATCTCTATCATATTTTCCAGGGGTTTTTCCTCTTCCTGTTGAACTACAGCAGCTGGTATCTCAGGGCATCCATTCGCCATGATGACCTCTTGAACTTTGGCCTTGATATTCACCTCCCCTTCACTGCCCCAGCTCACGCTGCTGACCCGACTGCCGAGGGGCTTCGGCGGCTCTTGGAAATGGGCATCCGAGCTCTCGCTGGCCTTCAACCAGGCAGGTATGGTGACTTTACGCCCCCCCTGGCCTTTCCTCCTGGGCTCATCTTCAATGACAGCCTTGAGCTCTTCTAGCCAGTTCCCCGCCCCCTCCTCTATAGGTGCAGGCACTTCTTGTTTTGGCTGTTCCTTTGCAGCATCACCTCCCTCTGCAGCCTCCCGTTTGCTATTGCCCAGCTGTTTCTGCTTCTTGCACACCCCCTCTTCTACAACCTCAGGATCATCAAGTGGCTGTTCCACCTTTGTACAGCTTCCCTCCTCTATAGGAAGCTCCTCCTTCTTGACCGGCTCTTCTGTAATCTCTACAACTCTTTGAGGCTCATCTTGAATCCTTTCGATGCTTTCTACCTCTTTATCAGCTCCTCTTGTCTCCTCAGGTCCATTGACAATAGCTGATTCGGTATCTGCTACTATTCTTTCACAGTTCTCCAGACTGGTGTCACTCACCACCTGTTCAATACTCTCTAGTCTTTCATATTCTTGCACGATGCTTTCCACCAACTGATCTGAATTCTGGACCATCTCCTCTATGGTTCCACCAATCATATCAGTTGATGGTTGCTCTGTTGCAATCCAGTCAATCAACCTTTCTTCTGGTGCATTGTAAGAGGTCTTTTCATCACTATTTGTCTCGAAGGCATCATTGTGCACTGGCTCTCCAACTGCTATACAGTCTTCCACTAAAGGCACCTCGGTTGTAGACTGTTCTTCACCAACATTATCAAATCTTGCTGGTTCTTCCTCTTCCCCAAGACTCTGAAAGTCTTCTATAAATTCTCCTTCACTGGTAGAAACCATCCGTGGCTCTTCATCTACGTCGTTTTTTACACCCTCTTCATCCAAACTTTCTACCTTCACCTCTTCATGCTCCTCTTCTTGCAAAAGTATGTCACTCTTTACTTGCTGAATTTGATCCTCTCTGGGCTTGTTTTTTACTTTCTCAAGGAGGCTACAGGTAAACTCTCTTACCTCAGACAGGAGCAGCTCCTGATGTTCCTGTGTCTCCATCTGCCATTTGCTCAAGGATTGCATTTGTGGTTCATCGCTTTCCTTTTCGTCTTCATACAGCGTTTCCAACTTGTGATCTGCTCGATCCTTGTCCAGCTCTTTCAATGTTCCTCCAATCTCTTCAGCTTCGTTTTGAAGTTCTGGAAGTTGTGTTTGTGTTGTTGTTGGCAGTTCAACCGTAACATGTAGCTCAGGCATTGTTAGTTTGTCGGTTATGTCCACTTCTTCTTCCTCCGTCTCTCCAGAATATAACTCATTTTGCAGAACCACTGTCCCTTGGCCAACTTGGTCCTCTACATCTTCCCTAATATCCTCTTCATCTGTTTTATGAATGATCACGTCTGTTGAGGGCATTGTGTTGCTTTCTCCACCATCATCATCTCCAACGTTGACATCCTCGTCCACCTCTTCGGCTAGTTCAACCTCATCTTCCTCCTCCTCTTCCTCTCCAGTCCTCCGATCTTCCATCTCCATGCACAACCCTACAGGACTGTGGATGACAGCTCCATTAGAAAACTCCATGTTGATACTCATATCGCTTTTGGCCTGGGCCATAATTCAAAACTTAGAAGAGTGTTGTTGTATAACTTGCGCACCAAAGCTCTTCTGTCTACTTCTGCAGTCTATGTTCTGTAGAGGTAACTAGAACTTACTCTCTCTCTCCCCCTTTTTCCTCTGGAGGATTATGGTAAATTTCACATTCTGATCCCCACATGACTTGCCTGCCCTCTCAAATCCGCTCCAATGGGAGCCTGGTCAGCTCAAGATGATCAGTTTAAGGGTAGGGCAGGTATTTAATGTAGTGAATTGGAATTCTCCATCCTGGTTGCTACCTCAAATTAAATGAGATAGATAGATAGATAGATAGATAGATAGATAGATAGATAGATAGATAAAATTTATATATACTTTCTGAACTTTTTTCAAAAATTTCAAACAAGGATTTGTCAGGGCAACTTTGCTTTACTGAAATTTCTATTTTTATTTATAAAATTTATTTTTATTATTTAAAATGTATTTTTATTACATTTTATTTTAAAGTACATTTTAATTCATTACATTTAAATATTTTGATGTGCTTTAAAGAAGTACAATTTTTTACATTTTAATTTAATTGCAAATAATGTGCAATTAAATGTCCAAAAACATACTATTTAGTTTGCAAATAAGTATAGTTGTGTTCTATTCTATTCTATTCTATTCTAGATAGATAGATAGATAGATATTCTTATTCTTATTTATTGCAATGAATTAAGACAATTTTAGTGTAAACCCTGTATCAAAACACTTTTTGGCTACTGTTTTTCAAGCAGTGCATTTAATGTTTTATCATTTGCATTACAAATCTGGCCAAAAGAGGGCACTCAAAGACCGCTTACCAGTGGTAATCTCTGCCTTAATCACATTTAAAATACATGCACTCTATACTTTACACAAACCTAACCATGTATTCCGGTGACTCCTGCGCTTTTTGTTACATTTTGAACAATCTATATCATTTTCACAACGAATACTTACAACAACCAATGCTTCATGCACAGCGCTCGTGCGTAAGCGGAAACCATGACGTCATATCAGCTGTTTTGACCCCCAGTGCAGTCTGTCGCAAGTGTAGACGTCATTTTCGTTTCAGGAATACATCACGGGTTTGCTAGTAGCACTATGCAGCACATTTCATGTGCACTAGCATTGCATGAACAGTAGCGTGTGTCAGCTCGAGGGTTTGGAGACGCTGCTTTTGCTGGAGGTAGAAAGCAGAGCACGACGCCATGAGCTGAGCGCCGAAACGTTTGAGATCAAAGGCACCGCAGTTGAGATCAAAGGCACCGAACGCCGCGGTTACATCTGTTGCCATGCAGCAGTCAGAGAGCGCCGGAGGGGCGGCGACTTCTGAAGTCCAGCTCAACAACCAACCCAACGCGCTCATCGCGTGTAAAGTGCCAGAAGAGGTTTTTAATGAGCAGCAGTTAAAGGTAGGCGTGCTTTCGCTCTGATTTTACCCCGATTATTACCCGCTTTACCGCGACAGTGAGACCTGATCTAGCGGAAGTGCTTTCCATCAAAGCTATATAGGACAAGAACTACATTGTTGTTCTTTACCAATCACAATTCATTTACTGGAGTGAGGCTTGTGGGACATGAGCATCGCACTAACAAAATGCTTTTTATCTGTGTCATCGTGATAATACCTTTTTTTTTTTTTCATGCACCTTGTTTTCTTGGACATGGTACTGCCATGTTTTTGGACATTGCACCTTGACAAATGGTAGTTGCATATGCACCACAATAATACAATGTTTTGGACATTTTACTTTAGGAATGTGATGTCTTTTGTACCTTCTTTTACTAAAATGCACCAAAAAGTGCCATGGCACTACCCTGTTCTCTTGGACATTGTACTATGGTACAACTATGGTATTTTGGAACCACAGTAGTACCACAGTAGTTTTTTTTTAAGAGTGCACACTTGTAATCTACTATCATTTGAACAAATCTATGTCCTGCAGAAATGCTAAAAAGCTGAAAAGCTTTAGGCCTCAAGGCAGGCATCACAAGTGTATTTGTAAACATACATCTTGTGTTTAACAGAAATGCATTGCAGTTTCACTCATCTTTTTAGTCATATTTGTAAACCTTGCTCCCTCACAATACATATCTGCCTCAATACTAAACAAACCACATGAGCCAGTCTACTGTGCCACTGTATGAGCAATACCGAATTCATTTTATGTTAAATCTGTATTACATGTATAATGTTTATAAAATGGTTTACAAGAAATTACCTGAAGGAATAGTTCACTCAAAAATGAAAAGATGTAGATGAGTTTGTTTCTTCATCAGGTTTGGAGAAATGTAGCATTGCATCACTTGCTCAGCAATGGTTCCTCTGCAGTGAATGGGTGCCGTCAGAATGAGAGTCCGAACAGCTGATAAAAACACCACAATAATCCACACCACTCCAGTCCATCAGTTAATGTCTTCAGAAGCCAAAAGCTGCGTGTTTGTAAGAAACAAATCCATCATTAAGACGTTTTTAACTTCAAACCATTGCTTCTGGCTAAAACCTTCTGTCCATAACCCATAATAACATTTTCTCCAGTGAAAAAGTGGTCTGGTCTGAATCAGGAGAAAAATCTGTGCAGATCAAGTCCAAAACAGCTCTTAACAAATATGTGGCTGGATTTTGATGTGAGAGACAAGGGGAGATGGACTTTTTCACTGGAGGAAGCTTTATTTTGGACTCTTTTAATTTAGCCAGAAGCAATGGTTTGAAGTTGATGGATATGTTAATGATGGATTTGTTTCTTACAAACATGCAGCTTTTGTCTTCTCAAGATGTTAACAGATGGACTGGACTGGTGTGGATTACTTTTTACTTTTTTGGTGTGGATTATTGTTTTTATCAGCTGGTTTGGACTCTCATTCTGATGGCACCCATTCACTGCAGAGTTAGTGATGCAATGCTACATTTCTCTTCCGTTTGACCTTCACCTGTTTTATTGGAAAACTAACAGCACACTTTTTCTCAACAAGAGGAGACCTGAGGCATCATTTAGGTCTATAGCACCAATGATTATCGATTGAAGTTTAATTCTAAGTTTGAGCAGCAGTAATCCTGATACTCGACTCAAAATCTCAGTTGGTGCTTCTCTTAGTGATGTGATTCTTTACCCAACACAGTCCATTTTCCATCTTCTCCCTCATTTTCCATTCTAATAATATGACTATGACCCGTTGGGTCTCTGTTTGGTGAGGCTGTTTGAAGCTTCCACAAAGCCATGGCTTATTTTAGCTCCACACCTGCTTTACTGCTACAAAAGGACGCTCAGTGAGGAATCAGACTCCTAGAAATATCCTTGACCTCAGCTGCTCTCATGGAAAAGGAGAGCATTTGTTGCTTTGTGTTTTTTTTCCCACTGTCACTGAGGTCAAAGGTCGCTCGCTGTCCTAGCTCGTATTTATCTCTTGAAGCCACTTATGAAACATTTGTTTTTCTCTGCCATGCATGACTTTCATCCCGGTATTGTTTAAAATCAGGCTCATTATGTAATATCGCCATTTCCAAAGAGGTCTATTTTTAGCAGGAACTTGGATTAAGTGTGGAATTTGAAACTATCCCATAAAAACAATGGAAAATGTGTTAGCTAAGAAGGCCAGGTGTCTGTCAGGCTTACTAAATTATAAATAAACTGTGCTTTTCCATAAGACAGAGCACTGCACAAATCTGATGTAAAGGTGAAGTCGGTCTTTTTTTTCATATGGAAAGATTATGATATTTCTATATATGTATATTAACTTTAATTTTGGCATCATTAAATATCTCTGATACTGTTAAAAATTGAATTATTTTTCTCTATGAAGTTGAGTGACTAAATTGTGATTCATTTAAACGATGTCATGAATTGCTTAAATAAAAACCATGTTGTGATTGTTCTTTAGTTCGTAACACACGCTGAATGGTCATTCTGTATCTTGTAGGTCTTACCTTATAAGGATAGTTCGTTCATAAATGAAAATTGTTATTCCAAACTCGTATGAATTTCTCTGTTCATCAGAGCACAAAAGAAGGATGTAAAGATGGCGTGAAATTAATCTGTAAGTCTTCTGAAGTGGCGAGCGCCTTGTATGATGAACGTAATACAGGCTTTATTCACCCTAAAATGAAATAATTTGAGCATTTGATGTAGTTCTTTTGTGTTCTGCAGAGGAGAAAATAATCACGTGTTTGGAATGACATGGCAATGAGCAAATGATGTCAGAAAGTTCATTTTTGGGTTAACTATCCCTTGTTTATAGAGACCAATGATTGAGCAACCGACACTGTGATTGAGTCTGTATGTTTTTAATGCTTTTGAAATAAGTCTCTTCTGCTCACCTAGGTTGTGCTAATTTGATTTAAAAAAAAAAAATGTAGTAAAATTGTGAAATATTACAATTTAAAATAGCTGTTTTCTATGTAAATATGTTAAAATGTAATTTATTTCTGATCAAAGCTGTATTTTCAGCATCATTACTCCAGTCTTCAGTGTCACATGATCTTCAGAAATCATTCTAATATGCTGATTTGATGCTCAAGAAATATTTCTGATTATTATCAATGTTGAAAACAGTTGTGCTGCCCAATATTTTTGTGGAAACCGTGATACATTTTATTTTTCAGGATTCACAGATGAATAGAAAGTTCAAAAGAAGAGCATTTATTTGAAATAGAAATCTTTTGTAACATTAAATGTTTTCACTATCACTTCTCGTCGATTTAATGCATCCTTGCTTTAAAAAAAAATCTTACTGACCTCGCATGCAAAACAAGCTGGTGGAATAAAGTGACCTGAAATGTCTAATACTTAACCATAACACATATGAGGTCAGTAAGATTTTTTTTTAAGTATTAGACATTTCAGGTCACTTTATTCCGCCAGCTTGTTTTGAAAGGTAACGCTTCACCTGTTTCTGTGTTTGTAGTGTAATGTCTGCCTGGCTGATGTTTGACCCCTCTGCCTCACCCAAATCCTCATTTTAATCATTATTAAAGAGCCAGAAAAACACCGTTCAATTGAGAATACTGTACCAGTACCATTCAGCATGGGGAAATGTTGAAGCTGTCCTGCATTATGGCTGAGCGCACATGTGACTCGGTTTTTGTCCTGGGATTGACTCTGTCCCGTATGCATGAGCGCTTTGGTCTGTTCCTCCAGTGCAGCACCGTAAACCTCTGGGTTCTGTGTTCTCTCTGTCACCTTTCATAGCAGAAACTGTGACTATGTGTTTGAAGTGAGTTTGAAGCTAATGCACAGATGGTGTGTCACACTATGGCTGCGTGTGCCGCAGGGCAGATGACATGAAATACTTCTTAAGCTGATGCATTAGAAGTGGACAGTATGTACCTACAGTATACTGAATGTATTTATGCCTTTAGTACAGTAAAACAGGATAATGGAGGGTATACATTATGAATGACTTACACAGCCGAGCTAAGGCTGCTCTGTGTCTTCTCAGAATTCAGTGAAAAATGCAAAGCCAGACTAAATGATGCCTGCTCTGAGGCACCTCAGCCCCTAGTAGCAAAGTAGCCTATAGAGTTTTTTTTACGTATAAATAAATGCATTAATGCCAGCTCTGAGCAGTAATAAGTCTGTATAAAGCCGCCTAAATGCCACTTCAGAAGCGCTTCTGGGCCACCTTTACAGTGTAAATTAAGCAATTAGATACAACGTTTGTCAAAACAGGTAGAGGCAGGGGGTTGCAATGTAGTTGCTAGGGTATTCTGGGTGGTTGCTAGGTGTTGCTAGGGTGTTGCTAAGGTGTTCTGGAGTTGCTAGGATGTTGGTGCATGCTTGCTAGGGTGATCTGGGTAGTTGTTACTAGGCAGTTGCTAGATCGCTCTGGATGGTTGCTTTGGGGTTGCTTAGATGTTCTGGATGGTTGCTAGGGTATTCTGTGTGGTTTCTAGGATATGTTATGTGGTTTCTACTAGGCAGTTGCTATAGATGCTAGGAGGCTAGGCTGCTAGGAGGATGCTAGAGTGTTGCTATACAGTTGCTAGGGTATTCTGGGTGGTTGCTAGGGTGTTGCTATGCTGTTGCCAAGGTGTTCTGGAGTTGCAAGGAGGTTGTTAGGGTGTTGCTACATGCTTGCTAGAGTGATCTGGGTGGTTGTTACTAGGCGGTTGCTAGATCACTCTGGATGGTTGCTATGTGGTTGCTAAGGTGTTCTGACTGGTTGCTAGAGAGTTGCTATACAGTTGCTGGTGTGATTTGCTATGTGGTTGCTAGGGTGTTGCTATGTGGTTGCTAAAGTGTTCTGGAGTTGCTAGGATGTTGCTGCATGCTTGCTAGTGTGATCTGGGTAGTTGTTACTAGGCAGTTGCTAGATCGCTCTGGATGGTTGCTTTGGGGTTGCTTAGATGTTATGGATGGTTGCTAGGGTATACTATGTGGTTTCTAGGATATGTTATGTGGTTACTAGGGTGTTTTGGGTGGTTTCCACTAGGCAGTTGCTCTAGATGCTAGGAGGCTAGGTTGCTAGGAGGCTGCTAGAGTGTTGCTATACAGTTGCTAGGGTGTTGCTATGCTGTTGCCAAGGTGTTCTGGAGTTGCAGGGAGGTAGGTTGTTAGAGTGTTGCTACATGCTTGCTAGTGTGATCTGGGTGGTTGTTACTAGGCAGTTGCTAGATCGCTCTGGATGGTTGCTATGTGGTTGCTAAGGTGTTCTGAATGGTTGCTAGAGTGTTGCTATACAGTTGCTGGTGTGATTTGCTATGTGGTTGCTTGGGTGTTCTGGGTGGTTGCTAGGCAGTTGCTAGGTTGCTCTGAATTGTTGCTATGCTGTTGCTAAGTTGTTCTGAGTGGTTTCTGGAATGTTGCTAGGACATTGCTATATGGTTGCTAAAGTTTTTTGAGCGGTTGCTAAAGTGTTGCTGTGGTATTCTGTGTGGTTGCTAGGGAATTGCTATGCAGTTACTCAGGTGTTCTGGTTGGTTGCTAGGAGTTGTCTATGTGGTTTCTAGGGTACTCTGGAGGGTTTCTGTGAGGGTTTCTACAGTTGCTAGAGCGTTTTGATTGGTTGCTAGAAAGTTGCTGTGTGGTTGCTAGGGTGTTGCTATGCAGTTACTCAGGTTTCCTGGTGGTTGCTGTGCAGTTTAAATAAAATGTTAATGTTATAATAAATTCAAAAAATTAGGAAGTGTTCATTAAAGACAAATAAATGCATATGAGAATTATTGTTGCACAGGTATTATAAAAAGAATCAGAATATGCTGTAAAGAATTTGCTCTAATTTGCCACTGCTTTAATATTATGTCATATAAATCCCTGCCATTTTGAAGTAGCTCAAATGTCAGTATATTTTAATAGATCCACTGTAGATCATATGTAAATGGCTTATGTGTTCCATCATCATGTTCTTCTGTGCAACTGGATATAAATATAATTTGAGGGCTTATGTGTACCACTGCTCACATATCAGCACAACTATCCGCTGTCTCACCTCCACTGCTCTTTGCATAACACCCATCTACTGTCTGCTTCCCTTTGCATTTTTTCCATCACCTTATTTTGGTTTCATATTTCCATTTTTCCATTGGGTCAGAGATGCGTTGTTCTTCCACCGCGAGCACACAAACCGCTGATCGGTGTAATATTTAGACAAGACTCACAGGTTACTGTCTAACCATGCAGTCTTTACCATCAACACATTCACACACACAAACAAGAGTGAGTTCACAGCAGTCAGCTTGTTTTCTGTTGCCATTTGGTGTAAATGGTTCCCACGGTCATAGAAAACAGAGAAATGGCAGGGAGTTTTTGAAAATGTGTTAGAAAATTGCACAAAATAAAAGTTGTTCACAAGCTGTAGCAATGACTGATTTGTGAGCAAATCATTTCGAGTTAGTTCAGTTTAATGAACCAGTTCACAGAATTAATCATTAGCAAACTGGTATGAACCAAAATGATTTTAATTGGTGAAAAGTGTGCACTGTTAATGTTAATATATCCAGTCTACTTGAACTACCAAAATCCGTGTTAACCTTAAAATGTACTGAAAATGTAACACAAAACACCCTAGTGTACATTATTGATAAGAAAAAGAAACAGAAGCATTTAAATGATGTCAAAATAAAATGTGATATGTCATGCAGGGATTTCTGGGAATGTCCTTTTACTGTAAATTATATGGTAATTCACTTGCAAAAACCATAAATTTCACATCATTTTCACTGTTTTTCATGATATGAATATGATATGGTATGGTTACTTGTAACTAATTAACAAGGTATTAACCATTGTTTACCAGTTTCTGAGAATGTGTTGTTGTTTTTTTTTGCTGTTTGTCACTCTAAATCTTTTGGTAATTCACTTGGAAAAATCATAAATTTGACAGTATTTTACAGTATAACTGCATGTAGTAGTAAACTGTATATGATAAGGTTATTTACAGTTAACTAATTAACTGGTTATTTAAAGGTTTTTACCATTTTATGGCAATGTCCTTTTACTATTTTTCACTGTAAATTAAATTGCAAAACCAATTGCATTATTTTACAGTAAAATAACATATAATACTATCTTAAACTACAGATTTTAGCCATATATGATAAAGTTACTTAGTTAACCAATTAACAAATTAACAGGGATTTAACAATTTTTAACCATCATTTTACCATTTTCTGCAAATGTCCTTTCACTGTTTTTCACTTGCAAAACCCACAGTTGTGGAATATTTAACAGTAAAATTACATGTAATACGATGTTAAAAATTGTACTATTTTTTGAGAATGTACTTTTTTCCACTGTAAGTTATATGTTAAAAAAGAAGAAAGAAAAAACATTTTCAGTTTTTTTTAACAGTAAAATTACATATGCCATGTTAAACCATTTATATTTTTTCCACTGTATATGTAAGGTTACTTAAAGTTAACCAATTAACAAGTTTTTACCATATTTGGGAGTGTTCTTTTACTGTAAATTATATAGTAATTCACTTGCATAAGCCATAAATTTTACAATATTTTACAGTAAAATTACAAATAATGCAATGTTAAACAATTAACAGTTTTTCACCATGTATGGTAAGCTTACTTAGCTAACTAAGGTTAAACAATTACCAGCATTTTTGCAGGGCTTTTCTGTAAAAGTTACAAACTGCTCTTGCTTTATAGGTAGTCTGTTTATCAGAGGTGGAAAGAGTATGAAAATATTCAACTCAAGTAAAAGTACCATTACATTAATGAAATTTTACTTAAGTACAAGTAAAAGTACCAGTCTAAAAATCTACTCAAGTAAAAGTAAAAAGTAGCTCATTTAAAATTTACTCCGAGTAAAAATTACTTAGTTACATTTTAACAGCGAGAGGGAGGAAAAAATGGAATAGGTCAAGGGTGTCAAACTCAGTTCCTGGAGGGCCACAGCCCTGCACAGTTTAGATATAACCCTAGTTAAACACATTTGATCCAGCTAATCTAATCATTTAGGCTTATTTGAAAACTACATGGTATGTGTGTTGGAGCAGGGTTGGAACTAAACTCTGCAGGGCTGCGGCCCTCCAGGAACTGAGTTTGACAGCATTGGGATAGGTCTATAAATCTCAAACTAGTTGTTTTAAATTAATGGAATCAGTTATTTAGAATAATAAGACATTTGGGCTGTTACCAGGCAAATTAAATCAGTATCAACAAAATTCATCTTTGCAATGCAGAGGAAACACAGAAGCTTCATCTGAAGTGGCATTTAGATGTATTTACACACTGTTTAATGCAGGACATGAATGCATTTAACCTGCAGTTACAAATGCATAAATAATCTTTTGATATATAAGACATAAAATGTTGAAAACTCATTTGAAATTATAAAAAAAAATCAAAAGATACTTTAAATGTGAAATTAAAACCACCAGTAGGTGTCAGCAAGTCACTGTTAATAAGTGAGTCATTGCGATTGAACTGAATCATTTAAATGGTTGATTCATTCAGGAACGAAACACCATCATTGCTCAGAGATGCAAAACTGTGCTATGGTGGCTGTGTTTGGAATTATTTTTGTTGTCGAAATAGAGCAAAAACTGGCAATATGGTGTCTAAAATGCAAGTCTCTTAATTAACAACTTGTTTATTAAACTGTTGTAAAAAAAAAAAAAAAAAAAAAAAAATCCATAAGTAATCATGCTGATTTTTGGAGAAAAATGGCACCCTTTGTGTGATATTGATTTACAGTATGAAGTGATATAAATAAATACATTTTCTGCCCCTATATCTTCAATTTTGTGATCATTCTAAATGCATTTTAACAGACTGAATCACGCAGTGAAAGCGCGTGCACTAGTCTAATCTAGACTTCACGGCACTCTAGGAGTGTTTTGTTTGGTTTTTGGCAAAATATCATACGATAATGTCAATCTGCACATCGTTAAAACATCTATTGTGATATTATAGCAGACGATCTCTTCTCCAGATTAGTTTTATTGTTTTGTTGCATGGCATATGTGTGTGATAGTTCCTGATGTTTTGGTTTCATGAGGAAATAATTTCACTCCTTAAACTGTCAAAGCCTCATTTTAACCACCAATGCAACTATGCAATTATTTACCTTACCTCTACATGCGTGCGAAGGGTTGATGTCGAGATTTTATAAGCTGCTAGTTTGGGCTCCCTAGGCAAACACAGTTTACACTGCATTATAGAGCATAAACACGGTCAGGGGTTCACTTCATTTCCTTCGAGTTCAGCTTCAGCAGAATATGGCGGGGTTTCGTTTTCCGCTGTGTCTGCACCATAACGCCTGTCTTGTCCGTCTGCATCTTTCTTGTGATTTTAGCACCAGTTTGTTCTCCTGCCCATTAGTTACTGCAGTAGTTTCCAGGAAGCGATTTTTTTTTTTTTTTTTTTTTTAACTACTCAATATGTTTTAAAGTGTAGCGAAGTACAATACTTCAAACAAAATATACTTTAGTGCACTGTAAAAAATAAATAGTTGAGCAAACGTAAAAAAATAAGGCAACTTGATGCAGTAAGACTTTCGAGTTCTCTCAACAATAATTTTTTAGTAAAGATACTTTTTTGAGCCAATGTAAATTTGTTTGTTCATGCAATGCTGATTGTCTTAATTTGCTAATAGAAAAAAATCGTGTCACAGGAACTGAAACAACAATTTCTGTTGTTGAGGTAATTAATTTTTTTCTGTTTCCTGGAAGGAAAAAAGACTGTGTAAAAAGTCACCACACTATCAAATTTATGTTTGTTTATGACTGACAAACTTTAATGGATAACTTAGTCTAATCAGTAGACAATTTACAAGACTAAGAGATCCATCAAATGGACATAAGTGGTTGAACGTATAGGCCTCAAAACTAGACACACAAACCTCAACAAATGTTAAAAAGAGGAGCTCTTTACATCACAGTACAACAAATAACTAACAATAATGATAAAACAACAACAAAAAAGTTTAAATGAACTCAGCAAACAGCAAAACAATAATCCTATAACAGTACGTTATAGGGAACTCACAAAGCCTTAACATTTCAACAATATGAAATTCTTTGTTCAGACAACTGTGGGACAACATTTGGGGTAATTTTGTTGTTCTGACAAGGGTTTTTATGTGGTTTCAAGAAAAAAGCATTTTTTAGTATTTGAGACTCAAAAGGCTTTGTACACTGGAAATCGTGCAGTTGCATTTTTTACAGTGTAAAAGTAAAATGGCAGATTTTAAAAAATTACTTTTAAAAGTAGGAGTACAAAAAAAAGCTACTCAATTACAGTAACGTGAGTAAATGTAATTTGTTATTTTCTCTGCTGATTATTATGAAATAGTTATCAGGTGTAGTTCCTGCTTTTATGGCAGGAAGTTACAGGTGAAACTGTGCGTTAGCAGTGTCACATTGTCAAATAGTGGTAATAAATGATGTTAGAAAGTGTTTACATTACAGATGGAGCAGTGAGAGGCAATAGGATTGCCAAGGCCTTGTGGAAACATGCTGAAGGGAGCGATGAGGATGTTGGACTGCGGCCCACAGCTGAATGATGTCATGAGTTTCCAGTTCCTCATTAGGATTAGTCAGCAATGAAGAGTGAGAGACAGAGAGTGAGAGAGAGAAATGAAGGGATGGGCCGAAGGTAAAGAGAGAGAGAGAGAGAGGCGGTGCTCAACAGCTCTACTATAAGCAGCAGCAGATAAACCTGCGAGTAAAGCCGTGACCTCACAGCACTGCTGATCGCACGCTAGAAACTTCTGCTTTTGCACAGGCTTCGTTACAGAGTCTCTTATTCTTCTAAAACTGAATCATGCATCTTAAGACTACAAAGTGCAATAACTTCTGCCTGGTGGCCACACCGGTGGACCATGAGATATTCAGTCGGCCACAGATTCGGGTAAGACGTAAGAGTGATCATTAGTGAGATGATCAAGTCATGGTTTATTGTCATTTGGATGCATTCCTCTTTCAGGTTCTGGTGCTAATTTACATGCAACTAATCATTGCATCGCTTTTACATTTGGTCTTCTTTGGCTTCTGTCATTACTTAGGACTCTAATGCATAAACTAATCTGCTCATGTTGGTCTGCTGATCTTCAGTTCTTACTTCTCCAGCTCTCCTGTGTTTGTTTGCTATAGAGACTATCTGAAACTAAAGGATTAGAGGCTTGACGCTTGAAACAGAATGCTTTGTTTACATGTTTTATTCAGTTGATTTGTGTTTTTGCGTTTGGGGTTAGTAGGATGTATTTTTGGAAGGAACTGTATTAAAGGAACTTTCAGCAAGGATGCATTAAATTGATTAAAGGTGACAGCAAAGGCATTTATAATGTTACAAAAGATTTCTATTTCAGATAAATGGTTCAAACTTTCTATTCATCAAAATATCCCGAAAAATAAAATGCATCACGGTTTCCACAAAAATATTTGGCAGCACAACTGTTTTCAACATCGATAATAATCAGAAATGTTTCTTGAGAAGCAAATCAGCATATTAGAATGATTTCTGAAGGATCATGTGACACTGAAGACTGGAGTAATGATGCTGAAAATTCAGATTTGATCACAGAAATAAATTACAGTTTAACAGATATCCACATAGAAAACACTTTTTTAAATTGTAGTAATATTTGACAATTTTGCGGCATTTTTGTTCAAATTAACGCAGACTTTGTGAGCAGAAGAGACTTCTTTCAAAAACAATAAAAATATTACAGACACCAAACTTAGTTGGACCTCATTAATTAAACTAAAGCAGAATTAATTTCTGTTTAAATTGTTTATTAAAACACATAAATTAACACTTATCACATTAAATGATTGCAGGCAAGTGTGTTGCATGCATGAAAAAATACAAAGGAAAAAGAAACCCACAAACTGCTGTAGTTTAGCAAGAAATCCAGTATTAAGAGAGATGACAGAAATGTTGCTGTCTTAATAAATGTTGAATGTATTGCATGCTATAGCAGAGCTCTGCTGAAGAAAACCAGCTTAAACCAGCCTAAGGTGGTTTGCTGTTTTTTTTTTTTTTTGTCTTTGTTTGTTTATGAAACCATTCTTTTCTAAATGGACGCATTCAGTTCAATCTATGCAAGAATGGTTTTACAAATGCTTTTCATTCTCCTCAATTTCATGATTGAGACCTGTAGGTTGTTTGTTTTCCTTCTATGATGTTCGCAACTCTCTTGTAAAATGTTTTTCATGGATGAAATTGCGCTTTCTTCTATATTTTTCTATATTGTGATTGTCTAGTTTCATCTCAGTCCAGTTATTTGACGTTTTTCCTTATTTTGCATCATCAGGAGCAGTTCGAGGCTTTGTTCCATGCGTTTGATCCCGGCACGTCGTTCCAGTTCTTCAAAAGCTTCAGACGGGTTCGGATCAACTTCACCGATGCATTGGCGGCAGCCGAGGCTCGAGTCAAACTCCATAAGAGCGACTTCAATGGAAAGGAGATGCGTCTGTATTTCGCTCAGGTAAATAACCCTCACAAAGAAGTAATACATGGGTCTCCATTGTGCTCTAAAGACTAGCATGGTACTTTTTGTTTCATGATGAGAGCATTTTATTAACTGCATTGTCTTATGAACTAAGATTCATGATCTTGCATCTAAGGGTAGGTGATATGGCAAAAATATCATGATTTTATCACAATTCTTTGTCATGTTGGTTTTACTATTTTGCAAGTTGTCTGAGGCGTACAGCCAACTAATTTCCCTATTTTAAAAACAAAGCCTTACAAGGTAACAAAATATAAAATAAAAAACAACAGCAGACATTTAGGCCAAAGTAGGCAAAGATAAAAATCTATGTCGTTATTTTATCTCTGTTTTTAAAAAATAAGAACAAAGATAGGCTACACGTTACAAATACACATAATATGCAAATAAAACAAACAGTGCTTTATTTTTCAGGTACAGTAGGTGTATTTAGCAGTAGCGTTCAAGAAATTGAATTAACAAATATAAAAATAAAACACTATATACATAAAGAATGTGGGTAACCAGACAGTTGCTGGTCCACAGTTAGTATTTTATTAATTTTTTTCCTCACTATCAAAGTCAATGGGGACCAGCTACTGTTTGGTTACCCACATTCTTCAAAATATCGTCTTTTGTGTTCAGCACAAGAAAGAAATTAATACAGGTTTGCAACAACATGTGAGTGAATAAATAATGACAGACATGTAATTTTTTTGGGGGGTGAACTATCTCTTTAATGACAATCGGCAGCATGTTGTGTACTGTCTCTTTAAGAGCTGCACACATCTAATATACAGGCAGGTATCCATTTTCTCTTAACTGTTTACTTTAACTTTAGACGTAACCAACTGTGTTTATATGTAATCCTTATGTGTTTTTGACAGTATTAGCCCAATCAGACACAAAACGTAACTTAGTCCAGTAATAATGTGCTGTTTGACATTGTTTAGTGTGTGTGCTTCGGGTGTGTGAATGTATGTCGCGTTATACAGTATATTGAGACAGAGGTGCGCTGTAGCACGATACTACGTTATTTTTTTCAAAAGCAGATTGTGGAGACATTTTAATCGTCCACGATCATATCACACACCACTACTTATATCTTAAAGGGATAGTTAACCTGAAAATGTCCTCAACCTTAGGTAATCCAAGATGAATTTGTTTCTTCATCAGATTTGGAGAAATGTAGCGTTGCATCAGTGTTTCAGCAATGGATGCTCTGCAGTGAATGGGTGCCGTCAGAATGAGAGCTGATAAAAACATCACAGTAATCCACACCACTCCAGTCCATCAGTTAACATCCTGAGATATGTTAATAAAAGATACAAATCCATTTTTGAGATGTTTTTAACATCTTGGGAAGACAAAAGAAACAAATCCATCAAGACGTTTGTAACTAAACTATGAGTCCAAAATCCATAATAACGCTTCCTCCAGTGAAAAAGTCCATCTCCTGTTGTTTCTCGCATCAAAATCCAGCCACATGTTTGTTTAGAGCTGTTTTGGCTTGTAAACAGTGTTTGATCTGTGCAGATTTCTCTCCTGATTCAGACTAGACCACTTTTTCACTGCAGGAAGAGTTATTATGCATTATGGACTTTTAGTATTTTAGTTAAAAACGTCTCAAAAATGGATTTGTATCTTACAAACACATCTCAAGATGTTAACTGATGAACTGGAGTGGTGTGGATTATTGTGATGTTTTTATCAGCTGTTTGGACTCTCATTCTGACGGCACCCATTCACTGCAGAGCATCCATTGCTGAGACACTGATGCAATGCTACATTTCTGAATGCATAAACTGGTAAAATGTATATCTTGAATGCAATGTGAATTGCTTTGGATAAATACATCTGAAATGTAAATTCAAATGTTTTGTCTTTTCCTAATTTAAAAAAAAAAAATTCTTTTCTCCTGTACAGTCAGTACATATCGGCAGTCCTCGTCTTGAGCCTCCTAAACCGGAGAAGCAGTTCCTCATCTCTCCTCCAGCGTCTCCCCCTGTAGGCTGGGCACAGTCGCAGGACGCTAAGCCCATCATCAACTATGACTTGCTGTGTGCTGTGTCTAAACTAGGACCAGGTATAACCTATTTACCTCATTTCCATGGTATACCTTGAGACTAAAACCTTTTTGAGTGCTGAACTATATATATCAACAGCATATGCTGTGTATACAGTCAGTAAGATTTTTTTTTTTTTTTTTTTTTTGAAGAAAACCTTTTTGAATATTTTTATTAAGCAAAGATGCATTCAACTGATCAAAAGTTTGGAATAATTAAGATGTTTTGATGTTCTGCTCAACAAGGGTTTGTTTAATTGATCAAAAATACAGTAAAAATTGTGAAATATTATTTCAATTTAAAATAGCTTGTTTTCTATGTGAATATATGTTAAAATGTAATTTATTTCTGTGATGCGCAGCTGAATTTTCAGCATCATTACTCCAGTCTTCAGTGTCACATGATCTTCAGAAATCACTCTATATGCTGAATTGCTGCTCAAGAAACATTTCTGATTATTATCAATGTTGAAAACAGTTGTGCTGCCCAATATTTTTGTGGAAACTGTGATCCATTTTATTTTTCAGGATTTACAGATAAATAGAAAGTTCAAAGGAACAGCATTTATTTGAAATAAAAAACTTTTGTAACATTATAAATGTCTTTACTGTCACTTTTGATCAATTTAATGCATCCTTGATGAATAAAAGTATTGTTTGTTTAAATAATATTTACCCCGAACTCAAATAACTTTCTATTCATCTGTGAATCCTGAAAAATAAATTGCATCACATTTTTCACAAAAAAAAAGTTTGGTTAATAACTGTTTTCAACATTGATGCTGGTAATTCAGATTTACATCACAGAAATAAATTGCATTTTAAAATATATTCAAATAGAAAACAGTTATTTTAAATTTAAATATTATTTTACAATATTACCATTTTTACTGTATTTTTTTATCAAATGAATGCAACCCTGGTGAACGGAAACATTAAGAATTTTTTTTATTCTGTATCAGCACAAAATTATTTTGTGGAATAATTGCAATGTTTTAATGTATTTTTAGGAGAACAATACGAGCTCCACACTGGAACCACCAACACGCCCAGTGTGATCGTACACGTTTGTGAGGACGACAGCTCCGAAGGCGAAGACGAGACGGCAGAGGGCGGCAAACGCGCGCGACCCAAGATCATCCAGACCCGCCGCCCGGACTACGTCCCGTCCGTCAACCAGTGAGCGGCTAATTCTGGGCCGTTTCATCTTCGCAACCAACACTGGGATAACTAGGAAGCACATGGTCATGCAGTTCGTCATCCTCACCACTGGGGAGGCCGGCGAGCGTCAGATCCTCTTCCTAGTTAGCGAGGGAGTCGACCATCCTCATATCTCGCGTTTCATTTCTTAACATCCATCTCTGATGGAGTCAGAGACTTTGAGGACTTGGGAGAGTTTCTCTCATCTTACGAATGTCATCATTTGCTTGACGTCATAACTGTGTATTTTAATAATCCAATAGAAAAGCGGCGGTAAAATCTGAAGGAGTTTTCACAAACAAACTGAACATTGTGTCTGAAGTGTGTATTGTTCGGGGCCACTAACATGTACTCATCATCATTATCATGTATCGTCTCTACGTTTAGTCAGTTAAGCACTCGTACAGTCTCTGAAAGTCATTATTATTGTTGCTGAAGTTCTTCACAAGCTCCTCCAAGTATTATGCACTTTAAAAATAGAGCCTTATAATGTGGTAAACTGACAACAACATGAAGTACTTGTCTTTGTATATCGAGCGCAACTGCGAACGCCGACTTTTCCCGCCAAGCGTTTTCCCGTTCATTTTCTCCATCTGTCACAATATTTGATTTGATGGAAGAAACGTATTTGAAAATTGGATTTAAAAAGAGACACGAAATTGTGTACTTATAAAATAAAATGTTGACTATAAATAATTGGCTCTATGTAAAAATAAAACAAAAGTATTGACAATACTTTGAAAAAAAATGCTGTAGAAAATTTTCACTAAGAAATTCCTAGTAAATTTCACAATTACAACGAAACAGCAAGTAACTGAATTAAATGTGAAATTTTTAAGTAGAAAAACTAAAATAAAATAGTCTTTCTTTAATTTTTTACTGTCATTTTAGAAGTTTTTCTTAACAAATGATTTTAAGTACATTTTATTTATTTACGGCATTTTACAGTTACATAATTGGCTGCATGTATAAACAAAAAAAATATTGACTATAAATAATGGGACGCATGTATCAAAATAAAAGACTAGATTTAATATAAATAAATATATATATATATATATATATATATATATATATATATATATATAATAATGTGTCAACTTGCAGTTGTCACTTGTTGAAATTTACAGTTACAAAGAAACTACAAGTGACACACATATATATATATATATATATATATATATATATATATATATATATATATATATATATATATATATGGGTCAAAGACGAAAAAGGGTTTAAGCATAAAAACAGTAAGTGTCATACTTTAAATTGTTGTTGTTTTTCCCCAAAAAATGTAAAAAGTTTTCTGTTTATTTTAATTGCAATTTTGTTTTTGTTTTTCTGATTAAAAAATAAATTGTGTACATTTTTCCCTGATTTACAGAAGACACCCACTAAAATGTCATTCAGTGTAACAGTCTTGTCAGGCATATTTACTACAAAAAACAATATATTACATATTAAAAGACTAATTACTTTCACCCCAGATACTAATTAGTTGTAATTTTACATTTTTAAAATTTTTCATTTTTTTTCATTTTTCAAGAATTTTTTACTCATTTAAAACACATTAAAATTTAATATGCTCCCTTATTCTTTTATATATTTTAATATGAACAAGTCAGAATGAGCATGTTGTTTGGATTTTTACATAAATATTGTGTTACACTGAATGACAATGGAACATTATTTCAACAAAATTTTGACATTTTATTCTCCAAAAACGTATTTGAATCCTTAAAATTAGACACTTATGTTTAATGTGCTTTCTATGGACATAAAATCACTTTTGTAAATTTCTTTTGATGCGGACATCTTAATGTCTTTTACCCATATATATATATATATATATATATATATATATATTAACCTGTTTTGTTATGATTCCCATTTCCATATTAACAGCGGCTTTTCTGATTGGTGAATCTCTGTCTATTTGCTGCAGAATTCAGCAGTGAAACTGAATGATTTAAAAAAAATAAAATTAAAAAAACACCCACAGAAGCACATATGATCTCTTAACAACCCTAATCAATCAGTATGGAGAAGATGATTGTGATTTCTCTGGCAGACGTCCACTGTTGCGCTCTGTGACTTGTTCAATGAACCGCTCTGTTGTGCTCTACTGTCTTTGGAGATGTTGTCCTCTTTTCCATTACTGTAGGAGACGTTCTACTGTCAACCAGTGATTTTAAGCAACTATAACATACTGTGTATATTTGATGTATTTGAATGTAGCCAATATCTTGAAAAAGCTTGAGGATTTCTATCAACAACAACAAAAATCTTATTCGTTAGATAGCAAGAATATGGAGGGAGGAAGCATTAACCTACCTTTAATAAAACTATCTTGACCAAAGAACCGAATCTAGTGTTTATTCATGTCGTTTAAACCAGTCTTTGACTAACAGAAGATGAAAATTCATTTCATTTTTAATCAAAGGTGTGAAGACTCAAAACAAAGCTAAGACCAATCAAATGCAGTATGCACAAAAACACAATGCAATTGTTGATTGTTAGATATTCCAAATAGTTTAAGCACTTTAAACATGATGTGATATGAATTATGAACCAACCGAACATCAGATTCAGAATCGCTCTGTTGTTGGCTGTTGCTCATTTTCTGCATGATAATGCAGGATCAGCAGCTTAAGAATGATCTGCTTCATAATTAAAATTGCTTTCGAATGACGTCAGGACAGCAAAATACATCAGGCAATGATGCTTTAAACTTTCTAGAGTTTCTTCTAAATGTTCTTGTGTGTTCCTGAAAACTGAAATATTCTTATAATTCAAGAACAGTTCACCCCAAAGCAAAGGAAAATATTGCATAATGCGTAAAGATTTTTGCATCATGAGCCAATACAAAAAATAAAATTATTATACGTTATAGTTATTAACATAAGTATTCTATATATTATGTTAATTGTTAATAGGTTAATTAAAATACTATATATAATCTGTAGAGATGAACTAAAAATTAAGAAATGTTAAATATAAAATAAGGTACATATTAAAAAATATAAAAAAATGTGTAAATATATATATTAAATATGTAATTCATTTAATTTAATAATATATATATAAAATATTTCATTTAATACATAAAAATATATATCCTCTTTGGTGGGATTCATTTATTCAAATTTGTTCATTTTTCATATACATTTAATAAATTGAGGTTTTGGAGCGTGTCAAACTCTGTTTCATCTACATTAAGTGTCATTTATAGCAGGTTCTTTTCCAGAAAGCAATGAGGTATTGGTTAACAGGTCGATGTAACCTTGTCCTGCTCATATTTCATTTCTGCAGCTCACAGTGGCTTCATTCAGCAAGAGGGTCTGTACAGCGACACCTGCTGCTCATGCATCAAACTCTTTATGTAATGCAGGTACATACATAAAAATCATATGAAGTCTTTTAGACCACTTCTGTTTTGTTTTGGTCTGATTCATGAATACCATAATTCTGAACTATTTAAATTATGAACACACAGCATAAATGGATATAGATATAAAAACATTTTTATTTACAAACTTCAGAGATAATAAATAAAGATGGTGTATAAAAAGCAAGACTTGTGCAGCGGTCCATGAGGCTTTCGCGTCGACATCTGAATGCACACGTCACGCTGACAGCACTCCTGCAACACAAACATTTGAGGAGCTGTGAGGAAAAGCAGTGAAAGTGTAGGCCTTATTTCTGGGTTTCATTTTGAAGGGGTGTTTGTTGTGAATATTTAGATGAGGTGACTTTTGATTCTACATTGTTTAGCTCACAGGAAGCATTTAAAACTGCATGGCCAGCTGTTGTGGGAAATCTACTCACCCTCTGATAAAACTTGATCTAGTTCACATATGTGACCCTGGAGCACAAAAGCAGTCTTAAGTCGCTGGGGTGTATTTGTATCAATAGCCAAAAATACATTGTGTGGGTCAAAATTATCCATTTTTCTTTTATGCCAAAAATCATTAGGATATTAAGTAAAGATCATGTTCCATGAAGATATTTTGTAAATTTCCTACCGTAAATATCAAAACTTCATTTTTGATTAGTAATATGCATTGCTAAGAACTTCATTTGGACAACTTTAAAGGTGATTTTCTCAATATTTTGATTTTTTTGCACCCTCAGATTCCAGATTTTCAAATAGTTGTATCTCGGCCAAATATTGTCCGATCCTAACAAACCATACATCAATGGATTATTTATGATGTATAAATCTCAATTTTGACTGGCTTTGTGGTCCAGGGTCACATATTTACACACATTGGAGGGGACTCACCTGTTTAAAAAGCTGTTGTTCATCATTAGCTTATTAGGTTTACATTGAAATTTTATGAATTAAATGCTTACATTTTTTGTAATCTCTAAATGTTTGTATCTCAGGAGATATGTCGCCCTTTTGGGGTATAAAAACATAGACTGTGATTTTGTGTCTTGTGTTTTAGAAAACCAAATCTTTTTTGTAATCTTGACTATCAGACCTTTCCAGCGATATGCATTTTGTCAAGGTTCCATATTTGGTTACAGAAGTGATATTGTGACAGAAAATGATTGATTTGTGACAGAAAACTGCATAAAAACTAATTCAATAGAGTTTGTGGTTATTTTTGGTGTAGTGCCCAAACAAAACCTCATAGGAACCACAATTGTTGTGATATCAGCTTCAAATTTGGAACATAACTTGGCTTTGATTTCATAGAAATTTTATAAAATGTTGCACTTTAAAATATTTATTTTATATACAATAAATTAAAAATAGTATCTTTACTGTAAACTTAAATCACTTTTATATACTTTCTTATTTTGAAATGCTTTCACTTGAGCAATAATCTGCTATGTGTCTTCATTAAAAAGAGACCAACCACAGCGTTCAGGAATTACAACCATGCTGTAACAAGCATTGATAAACAAGTGTTCAGTCTTCAGTGAATTTATACCTACAAAGGAGCGACGTATCCTGGGAGATACAGAAATTAAAATCAAATATAAGAGTCATGAAATTGTATTATTTGCAATAAATTAATTTATGGTTTTGCCCTTTTTAGGGTTAAACACACTACTATTCCTCTGCTCACGTTCTGTCGAACACTCGTTTATTCACCCGTTTTTCAGTCGTCCTTCTTGTTATCGATGAGCTCCTGCGTTTGCTGAGCGAGTTTCCTCTTCATCTCCATCTGCTGTTTCAGAGCAGCTTCTGCTTTCTTACTCTGGTAGATCTTCGCTCCAGCAAACGCCAAACACAACACGAGCGTCTTCAGTGCCAGGATGTACAGCAGCACCGGCACGTTATCCAGAGCCTGACAACACCACAAAAATCCCATTACAGTACAACATACACATCATCTCATTGTTACCACTGTAAAATCATCATAACTGAATATGCAATCACATTGAAAAAAGGATTGTTACATTGTTTCACTTCTCTGTTTGATGCAGTGTTGTTATTGTTAACTCAAACTGTTAAAAAAAAACTAGCGCTGTCAAATGATTAATCGTGATTAATCGCATCCAAAATAAGTTTGTTTACATAATATGTGTGTTCAGTGTTTATTTATTATGTATATATAAATACAAACACATACAGTATATATTTTGAAAATATTTACATGTATATATTCATATTATATATAAATATATTTAATATATAAACATAACATTTTTCTTAAATATATACACGCATGTGTTTGTATTTATATATACACATAATATATGAGTGTATACTGTGTATATTTATTATGTAAACAAAAACTTTTATTTTGGATGCGATTAATCGTTTGACAGCACTAAAAAAAAAACATTTTTGGTTATTGAAATATTACACGAAAAACATAAAGCTTAATGAAAATCTGAAATGCTGATTTGCCAACTAACTGAAATCAATTTAATTTGTAAAACTGCAAAAACTGAAACTGAAATAAAAATGAATTAAAGCTAAATAGAAACTTTTAACATTTAAAACAAACCTTAAACTAAAATGACAAAAGCACATGGCAAAATTACTAAAACAAAAACTGAAAATAAAAGCTTATCAAAATATGAATAATATAATAGCATACAAATAATATCAAAATGACACTCGATTGATTGCAGTGGTTATTGATACTAAAGTACTAAAATGTTTAATAAATTATGTAAAAAAAATATTAATTTATTTTATGATAAAGTCACGGTGAACATACAGGTGAATTTAAAACAATTTCAATACTGTAGTTTTCTCTTATTTTTCTATTTTCTTTCTACAATATTCTATTCCAATATACTATTCTTATGAATATTGTTTTAATTAGTGATCAGTTTCGTCAATAATCCTTAATATCACTTCCCATCTTCATATTATTATTATTATTATTATTATTATTATTATTATTATTATTATTATCTGTTTTGTAAAGATCCTCCTTAATGAGATAATCCTGCAGGAAGTGACATCATTCACAGGAAGGAAATGAACGGCAGCACAAACATCAGGGGGTATCTGTGAATTTTGCAATATGTTGGGGTTTTGGGTTCATGTAAGAAATGTGAAAAACACGGCTATTTATTAACATCCAGTTCATTCTACTGTCATTTAGTGCTGTTAAACGATTAATCGCGATTAATCGCATCCAAAATAAAAGTTTTTGTTTACATAATATATATTTGTGTACTGTGTATATTTATTATGTATATATAAATACAAACACATGCATGTATATATTTCAGAAAAATATGTTATATTTGTATATTAAATACATTTATATATAAAATATAAATGTAAATATAAAAATATACATGTAAATATTTTCAAAATATATACTGTATGAGTGTGTATTTATATATACACATAATAAATATACACAGTACACAAATATATATTATGTAAACAAAAACTTTTATTTTGGATGCGATTAATTGCGATTAATCGTTTAACAGCACTACTGTCATTATCAATTGGAACCCATTTCTATTAATTTGAACAAACTTGAAATGTTTGAGTTTGACCAGATCATATTTCAGAAATACTTAAAGAAAACACAAGCATGTTTATATTCAAATGTTTTTTTTTTTAAATGTTCTGCCTAACAGGAGCCAACTATGGTTACCCTGGTAAAAGTTTGTAAGGCACAGTACAGACTACAGCAGCTACTTGTAGAGGCCTAAAGCATTATGGTCCTTCCCCCACGTCCAGCACAGTTTTGAGGTTTATCTAGAAGTGTCTGCTGGGCTGATAGTGTTTCTGCATGACAAGAGCAGCTGCTCTCTCTCTCTCTCTCACACACACACACACTATATCACTGCCGACTCATTCAGTGACCTGTGCTCATTATAATACAGTGCTGCTCATTCAAAAAACACTAAAAAACACAAGTATATTGGTTTTTAAGACATATACCATTATGACGTTATCATTATAATGTTTTAAACACAATATCATATCTTTGAATATTTACTGTGACAATAACACGTTATTAGACAATGACCATAGTACTACCATGGTTTTCTTGTAAGTAGTCCATCATATAAATGGGATGGTACCACCACAGTACTTTATTTAAAAAAGAAACACTGGTTTATATTACCATATATTACAACACACACACGCATGTATATATGTGTGTGTGTGTGTGTGTGTGTGTGTGTACATGCACACACACACACACACACACACACACACACTCTAGTGTACAGCAAAGAATATCATGGTAACACTACAATAACACGGTACTGCTATAGTAAATGTCCAAGAACATGGTATTACCATGATACTTTTTTGTTAATGTAGCGACTGTGTTACTGACGAGGTACTGTCAACGAGAAAAAGCTAACACAATATTATCATCAAATATATCGTAGTAATGTTCTGCATGCGACTGACCTTCCAGTTGATCATGATGGTGATTTATTCAGCAGAATGAAGGTAAATCTGTGCGACACTAAACTCTTCCTCTTCTTCTTCTTCTTTTGATTTGATTGGAGGTTGACACTAAACTCAACTCGAGCTTTCTCTATTTATTCGCCACATGGGTCAGTAAAATGACCTCTGGAGGCGTGTCGAGAACACACGAACCGAATTAACGGCTAGAACGGAAATTAGTATGACACCGATTTCTGAAGTAGGCGGAGCTTAGTGGCCCGGAAGTTTTTTTTTCAAATTGCCCTTTTTTTTTTTTTTTTTAAATTGGTAATATTTATTATGTCTATGGTGACCTGACCTGATCTGGATCTGGTCGTAATAAAATGGATTTTCAAATATATATATATATATATATATATATATATATATATGAATTTATTTATAATTTATTTATTTGTTTTTTAAATGATCTAAACAATTGCAATTAATAGATCATTATGATTATAATATTGTAATTGCTAAGCTCAGTTAGAAAAAAAAAAAACAGGCCTAAATCTCGAGATTTGAATGCAGCTAGAGATTTGGCTTTCTGTGCCATATAGCGCCCCCTAGCAGAATAAACTTTATGTTTCATAAGATAATTATTAGCCGACAGCATTTGTCTCCCAATGCTCGCAATTCTCCAGATGACCAATCCCGCAACGCATCCAGGTCACGTAATAACGACGCAGCCAATCAGATGGTCCACTAAAGTTACATTTCTAGAAAGCTGATGAACATTATAGAAGGATTTAGAATAAATGTTTCATTAAACTGTTTTAAGTCTGTCCTTAAGCGTTATGTATAATAACTCTGAATAGGGAAAACAAAGTTAAAATAAAATTTAAAATATTAAAAAATTATACATATTATATAGGCCTAATTGTAGTATATTTATTGAAATATATTATATTATGTATTATATTATTTAATTATATTGTATTTGAGTGTTATGTGGAATAACGGAATAATGCAAATATAAGAAATAAATTTAAATATTGAAAAATAATATCTATATATTATATTATATTATATTATATTATATTTGAGAATTATGTGCAAATAATTCTGAATATAAATTTAAAACAACCATTTAAAATACTGAAAAATAGTACAGAATATATTATATGACATGTGACCCAGGACCACGAAACCAGTTTCGGGGTCAATTTGTCAAAATCTGAAAGCTGAATAAATAAGCTTTCCATTGATGTATGGTTTGTTAGGATCGGACAATATTTGTCTGAGATACAACTATTTGAAAATCTGGAATCTGAGGGTGCAAAAAAATCTAAATATTGAGAAAATCGCCTTTAAAGTTGTCCAAATGAAGTTCTTAGCAATGCATACTACTAATCAAAAATGAAGTTTTGATATATTTATAGCAGGAAATTTACAAAATATCTTCATGGAACATGATCTTTACTTAATATCCTAATGATTTTTGGCATACAAGAAAAATCTGTAATTTTGACTCATACAATGTATTTTTGGCTATTGCTATAAATACCCTGCTACTTATGACTGGTTTTGTGGTCCAGGGTCACATATTATGTTATATTATATTATATTATATTATATTATATTATATTATATTATATTATAATAGTGCAATGGTTTATGCACAATGCACATTTTTGGGAAATACTTTTAATGTCTGTTTTAATGTCATTTTTGTATGTTTTTATAGCAAATACAGAGCACCCTTTAGAGGGCATAACAACATTACAGTTGGCTGTGAGAGTCTATTTGTGTGTGTGTGTGTATTTATTTATGTAAATATATGGAAAAGAGCTGTGGATTTTGCATCTCTCTCTCTCTATCTGACATGTTTTTGCTCATACACAGAAATAAAGTTGTTTTAGATGGTTAGCGTGACCTTTCAGGTTTCTGAATTTCCATGATGTCAGCGCTGCTTGGAAAAAAAATATATTTTGGACATGCAAATGTTTCATTTGGTTTCCTGCTACTGCTGCTGCTGGAGCCCTCGATCTCCCAACACTGTAGTTCAGCCTCCTCTCTGAAATGAAAAGGCCCTTGATTCTTCACTGATTGGGGTTTCTTTCTGCCATGCGTTGTAAATGATGTCAACAGTGATTGTCTTTGTGTTGACTGACTCAGCTGAGACAAAACAAGCCAGAAACACCCACTAATATACATGGGTCTGCAATGTCACGTTCACATGCGAACATAAATGCGCAAACTGTAAAACAGCCACCCACTCAAACTGCTGTCATGATGAAGATGGTCCACCTACTCGGATTTAATTGAATCCTCCTCCAGGCCTCAAGTCTCAACACAATAGATCTTCTGTGAGGTGGAGTGAACATGTGACAAAAACCAGCAGCCATTACTTTTGTTCTTAAAGATTAATTACTGAAGTGGTTTCTGGGCTCCTGGTTGTGCTGCATGATCTTCTGAGTGTTTATTTTTCCTGTAATGTAATGAGAAAACTCAGGGTCAGTTTTAATTTAATTTCAGCTTTAAGCAAGAGTGAAATTGAGGCCTGCAGGTGGCGCTAGAGCATTGTAGTTACTTGTGAAAGGTTTATGACTTTGAGTTTGTAAATATATGTTTTCATGCTTGCACACAGTGAAATATGTTATTTGCATGCAAATTTGATGTCAGTGTTGATATGATGAGTGTAAATGCACACGTACACACTCAGCTGGAAACACTGGTCACTTCAGCGCTGACCTCTGTGACTTCTGTGACAGACACAAGGGACTCGGATGTTTTCACTAGCAGGCTTCAAAATGTGAATTTGTTTTAATCAACAGATACAGCTACTGAACTGACAAACATTTCTCATTCTGTTGAAGTGCATAAATAAAGTGGTACATTCAAGCATTGCTAAGTGGATTTTTAAGGTTTATTTTTTAAAAATCTTTTTAAAACAAAACATCACTTTATGACATTTTATGATAGAAACATTCATGCATGGCCAACCACCGCATTGCATACTTACAGTCCTTTTATACAAACTGCATTGTTAGCAGTAGCAAAAAAATAAATAAAAAAAAATAAAGAAAGAAAAAATAAAAATAAAGAAATAAAGAAACAGAATTAGAGATCTTTTCCCGCAGACTATTAAATAAGAAAAAAACGTAGGGCGGGACTTGGATCTATGCATCGCTTGTTGATTGGATGTTGAGATGTGGGCGTGGCACTCAAAAGTCGTGTAAAAATAAAAAATAAATAAAGAAATAAAGAAACAGAATTAGCGATCTTTTCCCGCGAATTATTAAATAAGAAAAAAATGTAGGGCGGGACTTGGTTCTATGTATGGCTTATTGATTGGGTGTTGAGATGTTGGCGTGGCACTCAAAAGTCGTGTTGTTTTCACAGAAAATTAATTGCATCTATCTATCTATCTATCTATCTATCTATCTATCTATCTATCTATCTTCTGCTATCTGTGTGATTGCAAAATGTAAAGTAAACAACATTATCGCCCAGCTCTAATCTGCTAAATGTAATTATATGGCATGAACATTTAAAGATATTAACATTATAAGTTTAAGTTTAATTTTAAATATATAAGAAATCATTAAAACTTCAACTCAGCTGCTCAGACTAAGTGTTTGATTTTACATACTTGTGTAGAAAATGTTTTGGGCCTAAAACAGCGGATCAGTCCTGCTATCATAAAGATCAGAGCTAACCTTCAATGAGATAACCTTCGAAGTAAGGTTATAAAAAGACTAGTGAAAGATTCCAAGGTGCGTCTTTTATAGAAACCGCATGACTCAGTTGAAAGTTCTCATCGGTTTTTTTTTTTTTTTTTTTTGCACAGAGAAGCAAAAAGCTACAAATGTTCAAGACGGATTTGACGTGTTAGTGGCTGAAATGGCTGAAACTGTCCAGACATTGACAGTGTTACAGATTCACCTCTTGGTGAAGCGGCTAAAAGGACATCACTTCTGAGAAAAGCCAACATGAAGTCAGGCTAAGTGTTTGCTGGAATCCATGTGACAAACTCTCAAACTGTCGGGAGAAAAAGAGACTAAAGTGGCATGAAAGCAAAATGCTATGATTTAACCAATAATCAGGTACAAAATCAGCATCCCATGTTAGTGGCAGCATCCCATCTATCCCATATATGCTTTAACGTTCCCATTAAGTTATAAAAATGTTCAGAATGCCTGTTTTTTTTTTTTTAAATGTTACAGAAAAGATTTTCGGAATGTTACAGAAGCGTTCCATTTTATATTGGCAAACATTATAGGAATGTTACATTTTAATGTTCTATGAACATTTTGAACGAGCAGAAACATTTAAAAAGCGTTAGACAAACATTCATGAATGATGTAGAAATAATGTTTACGTGCTAACGTTTTGAGAACATTAAAGAGCTTTTAATGAACATTGCCAGAACGTTGTGAGAATGTTCCCTGCTAGCAGAGGTTTCTAAGCCTGAATGCTTGTTGAGTTTAATGAATAGAGCCAAACACAGACTAGTCCTTGAGAAGAAGCAGTCTCAGTCAGTCAGAGATCTGCATGTGGAGCAAAAATGAATTTTCAAGCAGCACAGTGACCCAAAAACGTTGTTTTATTAACGTTTATGTTATGGCCTGAAAACTGAAGCACATTTGCTATGCAAGTTACCAACGGTGCACAGAGAAGCAGCATTCAAAAACCCAATTTATAAGTACTGATTCCAGGTTAGAGATGGATTGCTCTCAGCCCACATGAAAATCGATCAATCTGTGTTTCATATTTTTTAAACAGTTAAGGAAATTTAAAATGCACTCAGATTATCACGATGGCCTCAAGCGCTCAGCAGCACGAGTCAGAAAGTGAAGCGCTAATGAAGATCAGTAGGAGTGAATGTGGGAGGAAGAGTTTATCGGTCCATCTGAACAAACACAGAGAGAGAGAGAGAGAGAGAGAGAGAGAGAGAGGTAAGGTGTTTGCTGAATGTCTTGCATTCTCCATTCGTGACCTCCATTGCCCCCTTCACTCCACAGGCACCTTTGCTCAAGCGCTCGGCACGCTGGGTAAAATAACACTGGATTCCGGGAAACCGGGGCCTTTTTTTGAGTCTTTGCAAAACAACATCTGCCAGTTTGTGCAGCTGAGCTGTTTTTGTTTTGTCAGGGTGAGCAATGGGAGATTGGAGGCCTTCGTTTGGACAGGTTCAAACCCAATGAAGTTCTCATAGCAAATTGGACACTGACTTTCAAGCTCTCTTCCAGCAGCCTACCGAGACAGCATTTTAACGTTGTTCAAAAACTTAGGCAGGAATAATATGCTGCCTTGTGAAAAACTTCATCTTAAGGTCACACAACCTCCATTGTGACACTGACGGCTCAGTCAAAAGTCAAGATCACAGACAATTTGAGATAAATGTTCATTATGTACACTCTCAGAAATAAAGGTACAAAAGCTGTCACTGGGGCTGTACCCTTTCAAAAGGTACATGTTTGTACCTAAAGGGTCCATTTTGGTACATGTTTGTACCTAAAGGGTCCATTTTGGTACCTTAAAGGTACATATTAGTACTTAAAGTGTACATATTTGAACCTAATAGGTACAAAAGTGTACCTTTTTGAAAAGGTACAGCCCCAGTGACAGCTTTTGTACCTTTATTTCTGAGAGTGTATGTTATTCAAAAGCAATTAATGAAAATAGCTTACTCCTCTCTCTCTCTCTCTCTCTCTCTCTATATATATATTATAGAATATTTATAGATTAAAATGTATATATTTAAATTGATTCATTTAAAAAATTAATTACAATTTTTATTTTAATAAATAATAAATTTAATCAATAGCATTAACTAATGCATTAGGGATCATGAACTTACAATGAACAGTAAATTAATTACTTTTTACAGCATTTATTAATCTATGTTAATGTTAATTTATAAATATTGTTCTATATATTATAAATATTAATTACAAAAATGTATCTAAGTAATACAAATATAGATTTTATGTTTTTATACTAAAATTCTAAATTGCATAAATAATATGCTATTGTTCCATGTTAATTTGTGTTTGTTTAAACATAAGAGAAGATAGGAGAAAAAGAGAACATAAGAGAAATGTCTATTATAAATACTTAAAAATAAAAAAAATATTTTAATATCATTATTAAACTTAGCTGAGTGATTGTTTATATCATTGCAAAATGTTTAATGTATTATATAGCAAATCTCTACTGCTTAGTTTTTTGTTTTGTAGCAAATTTACCCCTATATTATCGCCCAGCTCTTATAAAATTGGATATTTATTGGCGTACAGAATATTATATAGGCCGATATGTGACCCTGGAGCACAAAAGCAGTCATAAGTAGCACAGGTATATTTGTAGCAATAGCCAACAATACATTGTGTGGGTCAAAATTATTGATTTTTCTTTCATGCCAAAAATCATTAGGATATTAAGATCATGTTCTATGAAGATATTTTGTAAATTTCCTACCGTAAATATATCAAAACTTAATTTTTGATTAGTAATATGCATTGCTAAGAACTTCATTTGTATAACTTTAAAGGAGATTTTCTCAATATTTGGATATTTTTTGCACCCTCAGATTCCAGATTTTCAAATTCAATTTGACCCTTAAGACTGGTTTTGTGGTTCAGGGTCACATATATTCTATAGATCTCAACAGCTATAAACTATATTATTGCAAAGCTCTAATCTGCTAAATGCAACTATAAGGCATGAAGATATTTAAATATTATAAACTTCATGATTTTCTATAAAGCTGCTTTGAAACCTTGTGTATTGTGAAAAGCACTATATAAATAAATTTGATTTAATTTAATGCTAAAAAGTATAGATAAAACAGTTTAACATAATTAAACATAAAACTCTGAATCAGCTTGCACAAGTCTCTCAGTGCACATTATTATAAAGTTTGAGTTTTTGCATATGAAGAAAGCTGCTTTAGTTTAATGGACCATAATGCAAAAATAGCAAGTATTTGTATGTAAATGTGTGTGTTTGTGGGATTTTTGTGATCGATCGGCTTCCACTCATGATCAAAGCGAGCCTGCGCTGCCTCAGTATTCATACATGAAGGCTGTTTCATGAGAAGAAGCCTCTTTAGTGCTTTGCATAATGTATGCTGATTTTAGGCTGTAGAGCTTTTAGCTGTGAACTGAAAGCGTGAGGTGCTACAAAATATACCTGGAGCCTTTGAAGTGAGCTTGATATGCTTGATAATGTACCCTAAATAAACCACTCACACATCCACAGCAGCTTCTTTTGATGAATGACACAGTTTCCCATGGGACGTATTTGTTTCTCTGATCTATTGATGCAAAAAAGAGGCCCTTTTATGTTTTGATATGAAATGTTTCTGAAATTAAAAAAATTGAAATAAAACAACTGGAAATACACTCACACAACATACATTTATAAAATATTATATATTTATTTATAGATATTATTTAAAATAACTGAAGTCAAAACTGAAATAAAAATAAATAAAAACTATATACATTTTTTTTAAATATTAAAAATAACAACAACAACAGCAACAACAACAACAAAAACGCTTATTAACTTTTAATGAAAATGGGAAAAAATATTTAAAACATGAATAAAAGTATAGTATCCCAATGATACGAAAAACTAAAACACTGAGTTTTCTGGTAATGTGGATGCATCAGCATTTAAGTTTTATATTTTGCATTAATTCCAGTTTTTTTTTTTTTTTTTTTTAGAGAAATTTCCTCCACACTTGTATGAATAATTGTGTACCTTGATTATGTGATTATAAATTATTATAAACTTAAAATAAAACATGCAAAACTAAGTTTTCATTATCTTTATTACATGACAAGTCATAGTCATGTATTAGATACTTATTTTACAATATTTTCATGATATAACTCCATTAATTACATTCAAAATAAACATGTAGGTTAATTATATTAAAATTAAACATGAGTGCATTAGTTATGCATGAACTAACAATGAACATTCAAAGATAATGTTGATCTCAGAAGTCATTTGGTGATGGGAGACCAAAGATGACTGTGATGAGAGATGTCTGAGTTCATAATGAAATCTGTTGAATGCAGAATTGGGTGTTTTATCAAATCTGAGCAGATTCTGAGAAGCAGAATGTAAGAATGCTTTGATTAACAGAAAATGTGTTGAGTTTTGAGAGCGGCTGATGTAGCACGTGTGTCATTAACACATCGAGGGCGCCGAGGGGCCGCGAGTCCCCTGTTGATCTGTGTTTGTGGAGCATGTTCTGATCCGCACCTGGAGTCTCGGCATTCCACTGAACCAAAATGGGTCATAACGCCCTGCACACGGACCAATCCAACACTAGAGACGCTGACGTACACGCTTACGACAAACCAACCGAACTAATCACAAAATCAGTGCTTTCAACAAACAGCCTGTTCACATATAGCAGTTTTCTTAACTCAACAACAAAGAGTGTTAAAGTAATGAGGGAGATTGTGTTAGAATGTTTTGTTCTGGCTACTTCACACTGTATTATTAATATATATTAAGTACTTATTAAATTTAATTTAGTACTTCTTTTTAAAAATAGTTTTGAAGTAAAAAACAAATTAAATACATTTAATTTGAAAGATAAACATATTCATTTTTAGAATTAATTTGACATATTATTTTAATAAATATTTAAAAATGAAACATTAATTAATGCATTCAGTATCATGAACTAACAAGAAACAGCTAAATTATTTTTAAGCATTTATTAAAGTTAATTGTAATTTATAAATATAAGCAGAAATATTATCTAAATTAAAATAATATACTAATATTATTTCACAAATTGTGTAAATATTACTGTTGTTCTTTGCTAAAACATTTGTTATTAAAATATTACTAATATAAAATTAAAATATACTAATATTATTTCATAAATTGTATAAATATTACTGTTGTTCTTTGTTAATGCATATTTGTTCGTAAAATATAACTTATCCTAATTTGATTAACTTTTAATGTATAAAATGTATTGGGTAAATCTAACATTAAGTAAGATTAATGAATTTATTGTTCGTTTTTCTATATATTTATTTTTCAGTTGCTGGACAAATAGGGAGTTACAACTGCACAATTCTTGTGGATAAAATTAAAAATATAAATTATGAATATTACATTTTATTTACATTAAAACAAATACATTTATCTATTTTTACATTAATTTGAAATTTAATGAAAACAAAATATTAACATTAATTACTGCATTATCATGAACTAAAACAATGAAAATAAAATTATTTTTACAGCATTTATTAATCTGCTAATGTTAATTCATAAATATTGTTCTATGTTAGAAAAATTATATTATACTAACATTAAATACATTACATTGTTTAAATATTACACAATTGTTCATTTTTAATTTGTGTTTATTCATAAAAGATTAACTAATGTTAATTTATTTCATTTTAAATTTATAAAATGTATACCTAAAAACCAATGCCTTAACAGTATTGTTCATTGAATTATTATTTTTTTTTTCAACCACTGGTGAAATAGAGTCTTTGCACAAATTCCTGACCTACATTTTTATCTTGTTGAACATTGATGCATTCAGAAATACATCATGTTATGGAAGTAAAATGGGTTGTGAATCAGGTTTATTCTCATCCACACGGAAACGATCCTACTATGTTCATCCTCCAGCAGCTCCTTCAGTCGACCATCATCTGCTGCAGACGCTCAGTCGATCGCTCAATATCCTGCACATTCACACTCCAGACAGCTCTAGACTGAAGTGCAGCACGCTTGCTTTGGTTTAATGAGCACCTTTGAGCTCTCAGACACATGCGGCACAGATCTATAGACTATAGCCTCATTCACAGACTGTGAGAGAAGAGGAAGACACAAATACAGCTGATCTATTACAGTCGTGCTGCACTAGTAGGTCACAGTTCTGAAAATGGGTCACGCGTCTGGTGTGATAAAGCTATAACGATACTAGAGTGTTCTGGGTGGTTGCCAAGGTGTTGCTATGTGGTTGCTAGTGTGTTACTGATCCAAGTCAAAGGTTTTGAACAAATCTTAGCAAACATCACCTATAAGCTTCCTTTACAAACAAACAAACTACTCAGCTAACAAAAATATGTTATAAGAACGTGTTGCTAATGTTCCTATTAAGTTATGAATATGTTATTTCTGAATGTTCAAAACATTCTTTTTTTTTTAAATGAATAAATTCATTCATTTAGTTATTTCTTTTGGGTTATGCAAATGTTAAGGGAACATTCCATTTTATATACAAACGTTAAGAGAATGTTACTTTTGAATGTTCTCTAAACATTCTGAAACAATTTGTTACATTTGAATTATGACTCTTAAATGATTAAATTTAGCTCTTATTCAGAAAATGTTTTTTAAATTGTACTTCTTATTTTAAAATAGTGTCTATTAAATTACAATTTTAGATAAATTAAATTTAAATTATTAAATATTTTTTTAAATGAATGGTACATTTTAATAAATATTTTTCAAATATTATGGAAGCATTAATTTTGAAATTTATCTGAACGTTTTGAAACAAGTTGTAACATTTAAAAAATGTTAAACAAGCATCCACCCAAACATTCCATTAAAAACGTATAAATAGTATTTTTTTGTTGTTGTTGTTTTCATTTTGAGAATGTTGCTTTTGAATGTTCTGAACTTTCTGAAACAGGTTGTTGCATTTAAATTTAAGGTTAGACTCTTAAATTATTAAATTTAGGTTTGGGAATTAATTATTCAGAAAATTATTTTTTGAAACTACTTCATATTTTAAAATGAGACCCTGTTTAAATTAAAGTTTTAAATATATTAATAATTAATTTCTTTAACATTTAAAAAATGTTAGATGAATGTCCTACTAAAATAATTAAGAAAAAAACATTCCATTAATGATGTGTAAATAACACATCTGTGCTAAAGTTTAGAGAACATTATTAAAGACCAGATAACTCTGAATGAACGTTACAGGAAGAATGTTTGTTGTTCCAGTCTGTTAGCTGTGTAATAGAATCATCAGTTTTTATCGGTTTGATCCTGATCAGCTAATATCATTCATCTGAGCTATGAAGCCTTAAGGCTGTTGTATGAATATTTGGTATGAGAAACATTCGAATGATTAAAAACTTAATTAACACAATCCCGCTTTGACGATTTCTCTTTAAGCCACAAGCGCCTAATTAAAGTTGTGGATGGATGTTAATTAGAGTTGTGGCAGGCAAATCCTGGTTGAAGAATGAATCCTGTGTAGGCTGGCGTGTTTCAGTGAAACATCACGGTCCATAATTGATGACGTCATATTCAGGCCAGAAGAAACATTGTGTGCAAGTGGGAATGTTATATAACCGTACATCATACATGGAGTTCTGTATGAGTGTATTTATGAGTTCTGACGGATGATTTAATGTGATGCAAAAAGACAAAACCGATGATTTAGACTTCTGTCCTTCCATCAAAACAATGAGCACATTTATATATATCACTAAAACACATGCTAATATCATATAAAATGATAGTAGATCATCCAACACAAGCTGTATGTCAGCTGTAAGAACAGCATACTGTGCTCTATTACTGTGCACAAATTTAATTGCATTGCAATTGCATTAATTAGCTGTTTATTGCATACAGTTCTAATTTTAGAAAGTAGTAATCAGCATACTATATATATTGTGCAGTATGAAGGACTTTAGTATTCCATTCAGAACGTTAACAGACTTGTTTTGGTTCTCTTTAGCATGCAGTGATGCATCTGGTGATGTGAGTCACCATCACTACCTCCTCCTGCCGCAGCTGCTGCTGCTCTTTAAAGCAATGGTTCATCCAAAAATGAAAATTTGCTGACAATTTAATCACCCTTAGGCCATAAAAGATGTAGATGAGTTTTAGATTTGGAGAAATGTAGCATTCCATCACAATGGATGCTCTGCAATGAATGGGTGCCGTCAGAATGAGAGTCAAAACAGCTGATAAAAACATCACAATAATCCACACCACTCCAGTCCATCAGTCTTGTGAAGAGAAAAGCTGCATGTTTGTAAGAAATAAAACCCATCAAGACGTTTTTAACTAAATTATGAGTCCATAATCCATAATAACTCTTCCTCCAGTGAAAAAGTGCCTCTCCTGTTGTCTCTCATATCAAAATCCAGCCACATATTTGTTTACAGCTAAGTTTTTGATTATTTTGGCTTGTAAACACTGGTTGATCTGTGCAGATTCCTATCCTGATCCAGACCAGACCACTTTTTCACTGGAGGAAGCGTTATTATAGAGAGACGACATGTATTTTGTATATAGCAATGGTTGAAAACATCTTATGATGGATTTGTCTCAGCTTTTGTCTTCTCCAGATGTTAACTGATGGACTGGAGTGGTGTGGATTATTGTGATATTTTTATCAGCTGTTTGGACTCTCATTCTGACGGCACCCATTCACTGCAGGGCATCCATTGCTGAGACACTGATGCAATGCTACATTTCTCCAAATCTGATGAAGAAACAAACTCATCTACATCTTGGATGGCCTGAGGGAGAGTGCATTTGAGCATTTTTTGGGTGATGATTTAATGAACTGAGAGCTACTTGATGCTGCTCCATCCATGAGGAAGGGTCTTTCCATTACTCATTCTAACAGGTCACGGTTTTCCACAGCAGGAGACTCTCTCGCTCTCTCTAGGCAGCATATTTAAATCATCTTGACCCCATTTTGGGCAACATTAATGACCGTCGTCATATATTTTAAGAAACACATCCTTGCTTTGTATATGGAACAGATTATGATGCCGAAAGAGGATTTGAAACCAGCTTTGCAGATTGCTTTATAATGGTAAAGGTTGGGATTTGAATACATTATTCTGGACAAAGTCCAGACTAAAGCCTTTTAAAATGGGCTGAGATGTGCGATTATTATTCCGTCACGTGTTTTGAAGCAACTTTGGCTTGAGACGCAGCAGAATAGATCAATGATAAGCCAAACGTAAACCGCAGCACACTTTTTTTTTACATTCCCTAAAGGATGAGCCAATAGAAGCCGCAGGTCAAAGGTCTCTGCGTGACAAAGCTCCCACAGATGGGAAATGACTTCAGGGACATGACATGATATTTACTTCCTTTATATTCTTCACTGAGTCCCTGGAGAGGCACATTAAGCCATAATTACAAAGGATTCACGTGTGCGTGTGCGTGTTTGTGAGAGCCAAACAGATAAAGAATAAGACCGCTTGTGTTCAGATGAGTTTTGAGGTTACAGTAGAAATGACTCTAAAAGGAAAGACTGGGGCTGATAATGTAGATGGAAGGGAAGGCATGAGAGTTCATTGCTCATGAGGTAAAATTATAGATGCAGAGACAATTTTTTTTCCCTTCAAAATATCACTTGCAAAAAATGCTGAAATTACATATTAAAGGCAGGGTAAGCAATTTCTGGTAGCCAATGTTGATATTTGAAATCACCAAAACAAACACGCCCCTACCCCAAAAAGGTCTCGCCCCTATTTTGATAGATTCGCCCCACATATGTAGCCTACGCAACCCAGGCAACGATTAGTTCTGTGAAACATAAGGTGCTTTTCCACCGAAATTACCTGGAACAATATGACCCAAGAACTTTTTTCCCCCAGACCTGTTGCTGTCTGCGTTTCCATCGCGGTCTGAACTACCGAGAAGATTAGGCAAATGGTCAGGTGACTTAACGTTAGGTCTGTGTGCGTTTCTTAATACCAAGTACGCAAATTTCGGACTTGCATCCTCGGTAGTTCGGACTTCACGAGTTAGACTCAGAGTGTGAACTCCCGCGGAGGAATGACGCAAGTCCGGTAATTCTGCAAAGAGCAGCGTACTTGATAACATCAGCTCACCTCGCTGCTGCAATCTTCCTCACTGTATTTACAGACCAAATATATCAAACACCATGCACTGCCTCTATTCATTTAAACGTATTAATAGAACAATAGAATAAAGACCAAAGACTACCCGTTAGATTTACCCAAACCGAATTATATCTTATGTTTATCCACTACAGAGACATCAGAGCCAGCGGCAAATGTCAGAAGGACTAGCCGAGGTTATGCTCCTCTCTTCGGGATACATGAGCACTGAGCGCCCGGTGATCGCGTGGAGCTCACGTCTCCGAAATCAGCAAAGCACATTTTCAAATAGGCGCTGTTTTTATAAATAAACTGCGGATTTGAGTTTTAGACAACTACGTTCTCGGCTGAAATACACGCGTGTAGCTGTTGAGTTGCGGTGCGTCCGGTGCAGACACGGTGTTACTCACCTATGGAGAAGAAACAAAGCAACCTTGGCATCCGATCGCAGGCCTTCCGCTCCTTGAGTTCTCTCCAGCGCTGGAAAGCTGATCCGATATTTACACGGGTCCTACTTCTTGCCTTATCGTTCCACAGTCATTTTCCTCTTTTTGTTTTTTATCCGCCATCTCTATCTTTCTGTCGCTCGGCTCGGCTGTTCACTGAACGCTCTCTCCTCCACATCACGAGCAGACACGCCTCTTACTGCTGATTGGCTACACGTTTGTTTTGGGACTCGGCCCCGACTCGTTTTTCTAAAACGTTTTTGAAAAATTGCATACCCTGCCTTTAAATGTAGAGTGTGTTGTTTATTTTATGTGAGCTGCAAATTTTGCAGTAGAGGAGTGAGTGGTTCTCAGATTTTTATTAATTTTATAAAATCCACCTCAGGTTAAGATAATAATAAATGTGACCCTGGAGCACAAAACTAGACTTAAGTCGCTGGGGTATATTTGTAGCAATAGCCAAAAATACATTGTATGGGTCAAAATGATCAATTTTTCTTTTATGCCAAAAATCATTAGGATATTAAGTAAAGATCATGTTCCATGAAGTTATTTTGTAAATTTCTTACCATAAATATATCAAAACTTCATTTTTGATTAGTAATATGCATTGCTAAGAACTTCATTTGGACAACTTTAAAGGTGATTTTCTCAATATTTAGATTTTTTTGCACCCTCAGATTCCTGATTTTCAAATAGTTGTATCTCAGCCAAATATTGTCTGATCCTAACAAACCATACATCAATGGAAAGCTTATTTATTCAGCTTTCAGATGATGTATACATCACAATTTTAAAAAATTGACCCTTATGACTGGTTTTGTGGTCCAGTGTCACAAATGACAAATAAAATAATAATAAATAAGATAGTACTCTGATGTATTTTCTACCAAGTAAAGTTATAAAGTATGTTTTTAATATTTTTTTAAATTAACAGCATACATTTAAGATAGTACTTTGTATAAAAACTTGACACTTTACATAATATACCTACTTTTTTAATAACATTAATTAATAAGATGCATTCATAAGAAGAGGTTTGTTTGCTTTGCAATAATCAAAAATTTGCAATCATTTAGGTTCTTAAATATAAGCTTTATTTTACTTAGGTAAAATATAATGTGTTGTTTTTGTCTGTTGCAAATGTACAACAATGTTGTAGTATTTTATAAATATATAGTATTATATATTTTGATAGTTAATAGTTAATAGTTTGAATTAGCTTTATTTTTCTCTAGTTTTTATTTTAATTTTATTTAAATATTTAGTCATTTTGTTATGTGCTTTTGTCATTTATATTAGTTTTGTTTTATATTTAGCTTACTAGTACTTCAATTTTTATTTCAGTTAGTTGCCAAGGCAATATTTCTTTTGAAATTAATTTAGAATTTAGAATTATTTTAATTATTTAATTTTTTTTTTTCCAGCTTTATTTTAATTAACAACAACTATTTTGAATTAGTTTTAGTTAACAATAACAACAGTGATTTGCAACTGTTAAAATTAAATTCTGAGATATAAAGTAGCAATTATGATAAATAAGTCACAATTACTTTTTATTTTCAGGTAAATGGTGTAGCATGTAATGTTTTGTTCCCATTTTTGTCTCCAATCCACCCACTCAGAATTACCCACCCACCAATCTCGCCAGGCCAAGACATTTAGCTCATAACATTCTCCAGCTGCATTTGATCTTTTAGGTCAAGATCTTTAGAGGGTGATATTTTCAGGTCACAGGGAGATCCGCATCCCATTAAACACATTAAACATGCATGATAATTAAACTTTCATACTGTATGTTCCATAATAGTGTTTGTTAGTTCCAGGTGAATAATGCAGCAGCAGCAGCAGCAGCAGCACTGTGGACTTTTTCTAAGGATTTCTGCCATGTTCTCACATGCACGTGTGTTGAAATTAAACATGTTTGTGTTATGTAATCCCTCTGAGAGCGTTCCAGTAAAACACAATGATTATTCCTACTGAGTTCAACTGCAGTTTGACTGTGTGACTGTTCAAGCAGAGGAATCTGAAGGAAAATAGCATTTATTGTTAAGCTCATCAGGATTTAAGAAATTATTTTCATGGCAGTTAAGCATGTTTCCCAAACAAAAAAAGTAAAAAAAAAGAGGCAATTTTTAAAATCTAAATTTAAAGCATAACTTTAAGATAAAAAAAATCTTAATAGATATATTAAGTGATATGTCTGCTTTTTTATTTAATATTTATAAGATTTGTTTGCATTGCAATAATAAGCAAACATTTCCAATAATTTGGGTTCTTAAATACAAGCTTTATTTAATTATTTAGGTATTTTTAAATATATCAATAATTAATACATTTTAAAATATATCTTGTTATAATATCTATCTCATATTCTTGCAACAGTGTTGTTTTGGTATTATTTACTGTGTATACTATTCTATTATTTATTAATATTTTGAATTAGCTTCTGTTTTTATATTTTCACTTTTTATTTTAATTTTAGTTTTAGTAATTTTGATACATGCTTTTATCATTTTTATTAGTATTTTTTAATATTTCAGTTATAGCTTTAATTTCAACTTTACCTAATTTTATTTCAGTAAGTTGCCAAGCAATTATTTCTAATGTTCATTCTCATTAATGCAAAAAATTAAGTAACTTATTATACTCAGTATGCATATAATTAATTCATATTAGGATTTTTTTTCATCTTAAATGTATGCTTAAATTTGTTAAGAGTAAGCTTTAATTTCTGATTTTTGGGTTCTTAAATATAAGCTTTATTTTGAATGAATTAAAATTGCAGACATGGAGTCTCAGATGCCACAACAATAAGTAGGACAGGCTTGTAAATTATGAAGAAGCAGCCATAAATTCACAGAAAAAATGGGTAAATACTGTTTTTTTCTTCCTTGACACAGATACAGTAATGGATGCAGAATGCTTGAGTTTGCCAGGAGGAGAGAAGCTGCTCTGCTGGGATTTTCTCTCAGTGTTTGAGGACGCGAGAGCCATCTCTTCAGATTGAAGAGCTTGTTTTAAAGCGTCCAGGTCTTATTGGCTCTCATAGCGATCTCTGCCTGACCCTGCCTGTCATTTTGACGGACAGTTGATGAAGCACGTCCGTGGCGTCTGGCCTCATCGAGCTCTCGGCTGTCTCACAGACATCACAGCACTGACCTTAAAAATCGCTCCCCTGACTGACTAGTTCTGTTTAGGTCTCCAAATCAACCCAAATATCCCGCACTGTTCTCATAGCCACAGATGTGAGATGTGAGATATTGCACAGCTAGCCGCTCATTATGAAATATTGATTTGAGAGTTATTGATCTTATTATGTGCGAGGAAAGAGCGTGGAGTGATATGAAATAGGCTGCTGTCTTTTTTCTATATAGCTTTTTGGCTGGAAATTTCACCCAAAAATGAAAATTCTGTCAAGTTGTTCCAAACCTGTATGATTTTCTTTCTTCTGTTGAACGCAAAACAATATATTTTGAAGAATGTTGGCGACCAAACAGTTGAAGGTAGCCATTGACTTTTTGGTGCATTGATATTTTTGCTTGTTCGTTTAGAAGATAATATCATTTCAAATTTGCTAAAAGTAGACTATATTTGACAGTCAATTATTAGTAGTGCAAAAGCATATAGTTGAGCTTCATGCATGAACTAAAAACCACAAAACTGCAATTTTTGACTGTGTCCTTTAAGGCTACAAAAATGTCTATTTTTGCGACCAGGGTTACTTCATGCTATCTTTATAGATACAAATATGCAGTGTGAACATCTGTATGATGGCATTATTGAACAATGAGTGTGATCTCGAACAGAACATACTGAGAAAGTGGCGACAGAAAATGACTATCGAGTGCCCATTAAAAGGAGCAAGAAAACAGAGAGAGTGCAACTGATTATTATGATGCATGCTTCACTTTAACATGCATTTATGGATAGAGCAGCTGAAAAGGACTATAATTAGAGATGTTTGCTAAGGCATCACACGATACTGTTAGGGTTACAATTTGAACAAACCACTCAGAAATATGTTACACATCCTAAGCCAAATGCAAGCATTCGGTGTGTTTCATTTTTTACTATACTTTGTTTTTGATACAGTCCAACATGCAGCATGTTTAAATAAGCTTGTAAAATGACCAATGGCTCTTTAGAAAAATGTGCAAGACTCCAAAAGCATAGAGTACCTATACAGTTCACTGCTGTTTACAGCTCTAGTGGCAGTAAAACATTAACTCGTTTATTCCTTTTCACACAGATTAAGATTTGCGTGAGGCGGATTATTGATAATAAACACTTATTTTAGTGTGGATCCTTGCACAATGCTATGTTATGCTCTCAAAACACTTTTACTATAGTGTGTGATTTGTGAGCTATACATTTTGACAGTTGCATGACCTAATCTATACCCCATATGACTTTTCACTTTGTGAATGACTTCTGTAATGCTGTAGCCGCTGAACTGTGTCCGCTGTATTAGAGGCATGATTTCTGCATGACAGCACAGGACAGGAGAGGCCCTCCATGCGTGTCTAATCTATGAACATTAAGATGTTTGGAAAAGTTCAGTCTGGATTTGTTTTAGCAGCAGTCTGTGGACTTTCTCCTCCGCTGCCCTTTACAGTCGCCGTACTCTTGAGGAAAACAATGCTCCTATCGCACCCCTCGCGTCGCGGTGTAATTGAAAAGATATTTGAGTCTCACGGATTGCGGGCGATAATCTTTAAAGCATGCACGCCGGTTGCCTAGCAACAGCAGGTTATCGGGAGTGTTTGGTGCAAAGTCTCTCTCTCTCTGTCCTTTGGCTAAATATGGGCTGATCTGGATGCCTCTTCACTCCACCTCTTAGATGAAAAATAAAAAAATCATCAAGGATGCATTCAATTGATCAAAAGTGACATTTCTAACGCTACAAAAGATTTCTATTTCAAATAAATGCTGTTCTTTTTACATTTCTATGCATTAAATAATCATGATCAATAAAATGCATCACGGTTTCCACAAAGATATTAAGCAGCACAATTATTTTCAACATTGATAATGTTTCTTGAGCAGCATATAGAGTGATTTCTGAAGATCATGTGACACTGAAGACTGGAGTAATGATGCTGAAAATACAGATTTGATCACAGAAATAAATTACATTTTAACATACATTCACATAGAAAGCAGCTATTTTAAATTGTAATAATATTTCACAATTTCGTACGGTATTTTTAATCAAATAAATTCAGCCCTCCATCTTACCGACCCCAAATCTTTGAACGGTATTCTATATATATCATATATGTTCATAAGGTTTATAATCATTGTGTATGGCTGTTTAGACTCCTCTTTATGCTCATCCACCATGTGTATTTCAGAGCATCGTATCGTTTGCAGGACTCAGTCATCGAGGGGGATTTGAGGCACAGATGAATGTGTTTGTGATCAGTATTGCTGCATATATGCATGCATGATCAGTGATCGCAGGAGAATACATGGTATTATGAGCATTAACACATCAGCACATCACTGACAGCACCATGTTTGACAATTCACATTAAAATGAACCTTAATCTGATTCCACAGACTCAGATGATCATCAATCCAGCACAAGGACTGATCCTGTCAAGGTGCTGCTTGCTTTCTTATATTAAAACTGCACAGATGCTTTCTTTGTGGTCTTCAAGTCAACATGAAGTCAGTCAGAATGGACTTTCTTAATATGATCTTTTGTGTTCCACAGAAGAAAGTCATACATGTTTGTTTCATCATTGCTTTTGCAAACTCACATCCAGGTCAGGCTCCATTTTTGTGTGGAAATATTACTTTTCATCATTCAGTCATTTTCATTTTGCATAATGCAAAAAAACATAGTCAAACTATTCATTTGATCAGTAAATGCATCAGGGTTAGTTATTATAGTTAACTAAAACTAAAACCATTTTCAACCAAAAATTAAAAAATATTTTCATTACTTGAATTTTTTTTTTTTTTTTTTTTTGTAAATATATTTTAAGAAATTTCAAATTTTTTAGTTTAAATTTATATACTAATACTAAAACTGGAATAAAAATTAACATAAACTAAGTTTATATAAAACACAAAAAGTAATAAAAATGACAAAAACACATTAAAATTACTGAAACTTTAACTAAAAATAAAATGAGAACAGGGAATATATATGTATGTATGTATACACACACACACACACACACACACACACACATATATATATACACACACACACACACACACACATATACACACACACACACACACACACACACACACACACACATATACACACACACACACACACACACACACACATATATATATATATATATATATATATATATATATAATAAAAAACAAAAACATACAGAATTTATTTTAGATGGTTGCCAGTGCAAGATTTATCTTTTTTTTTTTTTTTTTAGTTTAACTTGATGTACTAAAATAACTTAAATTGGAAAATATAAATCATGTAAGAAAAAAAGACAAAAATAAAAAAATAATTTAAAATAGTAATAAAACCTATAGTGTCTCAATGATACTAAAATAACACTAAGGTGCATTTATTGGCAACTAAACTTTGTTGCCATTAGCAACCACTAGAGCAGGAACATTCAGTACCTAATGGATAAAGTCAAATCCCACCCTGTGTTTTCTGCTTGTTTAATATCCTATTCCAAATAGGATGTAACATTACAGATGCAACATCAGTTGCAAATGAGGTTTACTGTTGACTTTAAGTAGCACTGAGTGTCTCGGCTGGTCTTTAAGAGAAACGTCGCTCTCCTGTTAGTCCTCTGTGACGTATGAAAGTCAACACTTTCCTCGTGTCACTTTTCCCGGTTACGCAGTCATGTTAATAAGAGCGCCATCTGTTTGGAGGTGAATGCGTGTCCTGGAATGTGTCAGGGATTATCTTCTAAAAGCATTAATGCATCGCTGGCCTTCCCGTTACTGTTTGGATATGACATTGTGCAATGACAGCTCACCCGTCTGAAACCCCTCCAGCACGAATGGGAATGTGAGGAGTGAATAAACCTGGGACTCGCAAAGACAATGTAGCGAGTGAAGGTCATGTACTTGATATACTGGGGAAACATTTAGAGGAGCTGAGAGCCAAGGACAGTGGGTGTGACAGCGAGCGCCAGCCCTCCTCCCGGTCTCCTGTGCTAAACTTTTCCACTTCTTTCTCCCGCTCTCCATGTTCTCCGGCCTGCGTTCCTCGCTCCGCACTGCTGGGTTTCACAGGGACTCGCAAAGACAATGTAGCGAGTGAAGGTCATGTACTTGATATACTGGGGAAACATTTAGAGATGTTTTGTTCTTTATGTTGCTATTTGTGTTGATAAAGTGCCAGTGGAACATTATTTTCTTCATTAATGATACTTTTATTTTTATTTTTATATCTATCTAGTTTTGTTTTTTTTCCCCCCATTATTTTATTATTTTAGTTTTTTGTAGTAAAAATAAACTATACCTTTATAATACCCTGCACTGGACTGTATATTTTTGTAATAGGTTCATATGTAAAATTTATTAAATTAATCCTGAGAAAATGTATTCTTCATTTTATTTTATTTTTGTCTCAGCTGTGTCTCCAAAAATGCATTATGAGAAATAAAAATACATTATACATTTAAAATACACAGTATTATACATTTAGATACAAACATTACATTTGTAAAAAAATTATTTAATACATAACTTTAATGTAGATTGCAGTTCAGGTCAGGGTCAATTAATCCTGAAATTTAATTTAATTTAATTTAATTTAATTTAATTTAATTTAATTTAATTTAATTTAATTTTATTTAATTTTATTTTTGTTTCTCCTAATTTTGTATAAAGACAAATAACAATAGACATTTACTAGAGTGTATAAATTTACTGTATTAGATTGTAAAAATGTATAATAGTTACATATGCAATATATATATATATATATATATATATATATATATATATATATATATATATATAGTGACAGAATACTTTTATATTAAAGATAGAAAAATAAATGTAACATATAAGTTCAGGTCAGGGTCAACTGATCCTGAAATTTTATTTTGTTTTATTTTATTTTATTTTATTTTTATTTTATTATTTTTTTATTTTATATTATTTTATTTTATTTCTGTTGTTTCTTTTAAAATTAATTAGGAGAAATAAAAATACTACATTATTATAGACAGAATACATTTCTGAAAAAGATATACAGTACATGTTATAAATATAAATGTATCTTGGCAAACCTGAGCACAGTTTGAGGTATTATTGAGATCTCTTTTGAAACGAGATTACTGTGGTCTTTTCTCAGAAGATGAATCTGAGGCACAGGATTTATCTCTCCATTAGAGAAACAATTGAGATATTAAAAAGATGCCATTTTTCTTTCCTCATCAAAACCACACAAGTAAGCCTAAGCAAATGACCGGCTCACTCTTTGGTTGTTTTGTTTGCTGTAGTCTTGATTTTGCTGCTCTCTGTTTGTTCATCTAAAGCAGTGCTGGCCTCGGCGTGTTTGAAGCATATGATGTCAGAGACGCATAGACAAACAGGGCGCTTTCTTTGGCAAAGACACTGGTGCAAACACACATGCTTTTCTCCTTCTCTTCGCTCGCTTGTTCTCTCAGTAAGTCATTCAGTAACTTCCCGCCTGAGGCTAAACCGCCGGCCCGGCCCACCGAATGCAGATTTAGCCAACTATTACACAAGACCCATCCATTACCTGTGCTCAAACACACCTAATGCAGCTGTGTTCCTCTGCCTTTACCAACCCATATGGCAGAAATATATATTTTTCTGGACAAAATATATTTTAAATATATGCTAAATGCATGTTGTAAACAGTGAAGCTCAATGAAATATATTTTTCAAATTTTAAATATATTCAGTTTCAACCTTCACATACCAAAATATACTTCAAAATGTATTTCAGGGGCAAGAAAATACATTTCCAATCTTACAGTATAATCTACATTTAGTCTAAATGCAAATGTGGATGGAATAGCCTAGATTTATAATGATTTAATAAAGTTTAAAATTTTTATGCATTGTAACATTGTAATTTTTTTCTAGCTTATTTTTATTAAAATGTGTTATATGTTCACATATGTTATAAACAACAAATGTATATATATATGTTAAGCACTTAAAAAATATATTTTCCCCTCGATATACTTTAGTCCAAGAAAACAAACTTACATGTAGTTTAATATCTTTTCAAAAATATACAAAGATATGGAAAAATCCCTAAAAAAAAAAATTTTTTTTTTTAGAAAATATATTTACATATAAATATATTTTGAAACCCATTTTAGCAAATAATTTTTTTTTGGGCCTTTTTTTGTTTTTTTAACTTTGAAAGATTTATTTATTCATTCATTTATTTTTTTCCATATTTGGGGTAGTTATATTTCTCTCAGCAGTTTTTAGGCACAAAGCTGTTTGAAATGTTAAGCTTTGTCCCAATTGTAAATTTGCCATGCTAATTGGGCACTGGGCCTTGTTTATGTCTATTTTCGTGGAACAAATAAGTAGTTTGGAAAACAGCAATGGCCCTCCAGTGAATAAATACATCTTTTGAATCTTATGAAGTGGTCAGACTTTATTTCTGTAAGAGTATTTGGTCTTTGGTAGCCAAATCTGTCCTGACAAACTCAGAAAACTCACAATAAATGACAAGAAATTCTTTCTGTTAGATTTCTGTGCTTTGGATTTGTACCATCTAGACTAGAGTCCAAACCTAAAGTGGTTTTAAACATTTGCTGATTTAAGCGGCTGATCTTGTAATGGCTGTAAACCTTCGTAATGTTTCACAGTGTTTTGAGTAGTGATTTTTCATCATCCCGCGGGAAATACTGTGTGATTCTGTGCGAAGCGGCTACCAGCAGCGTAATACTTTCACTGTCTGTTTTGACTTCATACATTTGTGTTCTTTCTTCTTTTGTAATTCTGCTTCCTTGCTGTTTATAGGTAAGCAAAGACGTCTTGAGGGCAAAACTGTTCAAGAGCAAAGCACATAATGAGTGCTGCACATAATTTAGCTGGCTAGGGCATTACAATAGAACACAGAAGGAAATAATACACATTTTAATATTATAAAATGCTAACAAACATACATGTATATAAATACCATCCAAATGTTTTGGCTCTGTAAAGCCATACAGTAAAAATACAGTAAAGCCAGTAATATTGGAAATGTTTTTTAAAACTTAAAATAGCTGTTTGCTGTGAATATTTGTTAAAATGTAATTTATTTCTGTGATCAAATCTGAATTTTCAGCATCATTACTCCAGTCTTCAGTGTCACATGATCTTCAGAAATCTTTCTAATATGCTGATTTGCTGCTCAAGAAACATTTCTGATTATTATCAATGTTGAAAACAGTTGTGCTGCACAATATTTTTTGTGGAAACTGTGATGCATTTTATTTTTCAGCATTCTTTGATGACCCAGGTATAGGTTATAAAACCATTGTGGGACCATTCTTTTGAAATGTTTTTAAACATTAAAATGTCCTGTTGTCTTGTTGTGATTAGAGCGTTATTTAAAGGTTACAAAAATGTTTCATACAGTTTTCTACTAACTTTATTTTTACCCAAAATATAATATTATTTGAATGCTTTTTAAAAAAAAAATATTCTAAGAACGTTAAAATGTCCAGATTTTTTGTTGTGATTGGAAAGTTATTTAAAGGTTACAAAAACGTTTCTTACAACGTGCATCGAGTACAAATAACATCATAAGGACGTTCCAAGAATGTTGATCTCTGAACGTTTTCACTATGAGAACATACAGTATATCTAATATTAAAGGGATAGTTCACCCAAAAATGAAAATTTGATGTTTATCTGCTTACCCCCAGGGCATCCAAGATGTAGGTGACTTTGTTTCTTCAGTAGAACACAAACTAAGATTTTTAACTCAAACCGTTGCTGTCTGTCAGTCATGTAATGGCAGTCAATGGGACTCACGGCATTAAGAGTCAAAAAAACATACACAGACAAAACCTAATTAAACCCTGCGGCTCGTGACGATACATTGAGGTCTAAAGACACAAAATGATTGGTCTGTGCAAGAAACTGAACAGTATTTATATGATTTTTTACCTTCGATCCGCCGCACTGTCCAACTGTCCTGAGCGCGTTCACAACAGCCAGCGGATGACACGTCTTCTTCTTCTTCTTGCTTTACAGCGGATCGTAGACTTAGAAGTGCATTACTGCCACCTATCTCTCAAATGGACCATTGATACTTTATCTACAATCTCAGTTAGGAGTGTCAATGGTCCATTTGAGAGATAAGTGATATAAATGATATAAATACTGTTCAGTTTCTTGCACAGATCAATCGTTTCGTGTCTTTATACCTCAATGTATCGTCACGTGCCGCAGGGTTTTATTTGGTTTTGTCTGTGTATGTTGTTTTGCCACTCAAAGGCGTGAGTCCCATTGACTGCCATTATATGACTGACAGACTGCAACGGTTTGAGTTAAAAATCTTCCTTTGTGTTCTACTGAAGAAACAAAGTCACCTACATCTTGGATGCCCTGGGGGTAAGCAGATAAACATCAAATTTTCATTTTTTGGGTGAACTATCCCTTTAATACATTTATAAGACCTTTCCATAAACCTCGCTTTAAAAGTGTTGAGCGAACATTCCTGCCAGCTGGATACCTTCCTTCTCCTTAACCTCTAGATTGGCATTGTTTAAGCTTGGTGATGTAAAGCCCTGGCAAAAGTTAACCACAAACCAGCGAGTTTGATGTCCTGTGCTTGTTCCCGTGTGAACCTTTATTCAGTGTGATCTCTAAACGTCATCTCTTTGTGGGTTTTAATCTTCATCCAGGTGTTAGCCGCACATCTGAACCAATATGTGAGGTTTTGCTGCTTAGAAAACTTCCCACAAGGCAATACAAGGAGTTTATCAAGTCCTTTGAGCTCTGGATGTGATCATTGGTGAGGCCTATAAATGTAATGCTATAACCTCTTGTGTTAATCACTAACGGGGCTAAAACAGTCCTGATTTCAACAGAGAGTCATATGGGCCAGTGTTTCACAATGGTTTCGGTAGAGCGCACATCCATGACCCCGTGTGACATGTTGCGTTTGTTGTGTCAACCTGCTATCTTTACTTTCACTGTCCATTTTGTGTTTAGACGTGTGTGTGTTACTCTTTTGAGCGTTTCTGCTTTCCTCTGCTGTTTATAGGTAAGCAAAGACGTCTTCAGGGCAAAAGTGTTCAAGGTTCAAGAGTGTAATGAAATAAAAATGCACATAAATTAGCTGGCTGGAGTTTAGATATTTAAGACGTTTAATGACAGAAGAGGAATAAATAATAAAAATGGTAACAGATTAACATATAAAAAAAAATAAAAAAATCTCTGTGAAGATGTCTTTGAGTACAAGGTTTGTTTGATTTGTGTTCCCAGCTAACAGGGAACGTTCTCACACTTTTTTAAAAAAGTTATATAAATGTTTGAGAAAACATTCTTAAAGTAATGTTTATGGAACATTCTAATAAAGTTTTTAATATCTGATATGCTTTCTCATAACACTGAGAGAAAACATTCTGGGATCACCTTTATGATGTTATTTGTTCCTGATCAACGTTCTAAGAAATGTTTTTCGCATCCTTTAAAAAACAATCGCCACAAAAAAAGGGATATTTTAACATTCGCATAATATTAAAAATAAATGTTCAAATAAGTGCATATTTTGGGTGAAAAAAGTTATAGAATGAAAAAAAGAAACATTTTTGTAAGCATTAAATAACATTCTATTCACACCAAGAAATCTGGACACTTTACGGTTCCTAGAATATTTAACAGATTTTTTGTAACCTTAAATAATGTTATAATCACAAGAAAACTGGACATTTCAACATTTTAGAAAAATTTCAAAACTTTTTTTATAACCTACAGCATTAGAAGAAATCCTTTATTTTTTAAAAATTATTTTATTTATTTATTTTTTTTGCAAATGCATTTTCTTTTCACAGTTTTTTTAATTGCTATTTTAATTGAAAACAAACAAACAAACAAACAAACAAACAAAAAAACAACATCTTTAGCCTTTTTTTGTCTTGAAGGTGATTATTTACAGCACTGTGCAAAAGTCAATCCAATTGTTCTTTTATGAAATAATTCTCTTCTTCTCACCAAGGCTGCATTTATTTGATTAGAAAAAATTCTGTATGAATGTATGTTAAAATGTAATTTATTCCTGTGATCAAAGCTGTATTTTCAGCATCATTACTCCAGTCTTCAGTGTCACATGATCTTCAGAAATCATTCTAATATGCTGATTTGATGCTCAACAAACATTTCTGATTATTATCAGTGTTGAATATTGAATATCAATGTTGAATATTGGTTTTTGTGAAAACCATGATACATTTTATTTTTCAGAATTATTTGATGAATGGAACGTTCAAAATAACAGAATTTATTTGAAATAGAAATATTTTAAATGTCTTTACTGTCACTTTTGATCAAATGAATGCATCCTTGATGAATAAAAGTATCAATTTCTTTAAGAAAAAAAAAATCTTGCTGACCCTGAACTTTTGGATGTTAGTTTATATGAGCAACTGCTGGTTACAAGGATTTTAGGGCTTACTTTTTAGGTCAAAATACACAGTCACGAGACATTTTAATTGTTTTGCTTAAAAGGTATAATTATTGAAAAGATGTTTGTTTGCAGCAAGAGGCCAGATGTAATTTAGCCTTACGCCACATATCTTTCATGTGACAGTGAGCCAGATAAAACAATGTGCTTCGTTTGACCCCTTCTGGAGACTTTTCTAAGGAGAAGTTATTCACTGCACTTCTGTGTTTACACCTGCAGCACACAATCCCTCACAATTAGTGTCTATTTTTGCTATAGGCGAGCGTATAATGAGAGGATGAGGAGCGGATGAATGTAGGTGTCTTCCCAGGAAAAGACGAGTGGAAAATTCTGTTCAGGGACAAATGGGTAGACGGAGGCGGGGTGATGTCTGGTAACCTAAACCCTGGAGACACGGATCTCTGTGACTCTGTTAGGTAAAGCTCCTCTCCCTCTCCCTCTCCTCTCCATCGCTCTGGTTTGTGAACAATGGTCTCTCACATGCTGAGCCTCACACACACAATAATATCCCTTATGTGAGCGAGCGGCTCGGCTGACTGATCCCGGTCTCCGGAGAGGGCAGCATGTGCTGAGATTCCTCCAGGGCCTCGTAACCCGACCATTCCCAGAGGGAAAACTGGCAGTCTGGGGGGGATGTGATTACAGGTGCCTTAGAAATGGACGTTTTAAAGGAGAAGCACACCCAAAAATCACCAATTGCACCAAAACTGTGTCAGCTGATGAATGTGCGGACTGTGACGTTATGTGATCCGAACGAGTCAACATGAGGCTAAACGTATTATTAAAGAGTTTATTTGTTTACAGTCCTGAACACCGCTCATATAATCACTATTTAAGGACACATCTGTCTGTTTTATAATATTAGTTCTTTTTTAACTCAAGTAGTAGGTAATGTGAGGCTGTTTTTGGCACTGATGCTAGATTCATTTCTTATGAGTGATAACAACAACCACAACAACAACAACAACAACAACAACTATATTTTGGCCAGAATCACTGTTCATTTGTTAAGTGTGCAAGGTTAGTTCACCCCAAAATTAAAATGATTATTTATAAAATTATTAATTGAAGAATCAGTTGACCAAACAGTTGATGGTAGCCATCCATAGTAGCTATGAAAAAAAAAAAATTAATATTTTTAATAATATTTTTAAATATATTTTTCAAGCTTTTGGAGACCAGGAATACTGCAAACACGTTAGATTGACTATTGTAATCATACATTGATAGACACGTCTCAATTCACTTTCTGTGTCAAGATAGTCATATAGGTTTAGAATAGCATGAGGGTGAGTAAATGAATTTTCTTTTTTCGGCCCAACTATTCCTGAAAATGAATAGCCCTTTATAATGACACAGAACTGTGCTGACATACTAGAAGTGGCAACTATCTTCTAAATCAGATTCTTGCTGCTTTCTGCAGTGTTCTTCACGGCGAGCCGTGTGAGACGGAGACACTGCCTTCTTTCACAGTTGTCATGTTTATTATTCTGTTGATCTGTTGCCTCTCTCTCTCTCTTCTCTCTCTCTCCCAGCGTCTGTGGCTGACATTTCCCTCCGTGCTCACAGCTGCGTGCCTGAGAGAGCGAGAGCTCTTAGAGACACTCCACAGTCCTTACTGCACAGTGATGAGCAGCTCCCAAGAGCACACTTACAACACTGACATCCATACTGTGAAAATAAAGAAACTGCAGAAAGACTGCAAACTGCAAATTCTATATATATATATATATATATATATATATATATATATAAAACTCATAGTTTTCACAGAAATATGAAGCAGCACAACTGTTTTCAACATTAATAATAATCAGAAATGTTTCTTGAGCAGTAAATCAGCATATTAGAATAATTTCTGAAGGATCACGTGACAATGACATCAAAAAATGTTTTGCTAACATTAGTATCAATTTATGAAAATGTTATTTCTGAATGATTTATCAACATTCAAGTTTTTTAATGTTTTTTTTTAAGTGAACATTAAAGGAACATTCAATTTGATCATTTTGCAAACATTAGCGGAATGTTACTTTTGAATGTTCCCTGAACATTCCGAAACAAGTTGTAACATTTAAAATCATTAGATGAATATTCAGCTGAAACGTTTTTAGAAATGAAATGTTCCATGGATAGGTATAAATAACATTTTTGTGTTAACATTTTGAGAACATTGTTAAAGAGTACACTGTAAAAAAAGTCCGTAAAAATACAGTATAATATACCGTAATAATTTGAAGGAATTTTCCGTATTTAGTTTTTACAGGTGTTTTTCCGT
>JAFVLL020031918.1:0-16765 GCA_021397915.2 Tor tambroides
ACACACACATATATATGAATAAATTAAAATTAAATATGCATATTGAAATTTGAAAATATAAGGGCATATTTTGTCTAATTTTAAAGGGCGTAGGTTTAATTTTTATATATTGTTTTTATATTTATATTTGTTATGCTTTATTTAATGTAAGATTTTTGTGCCTTTTATTACAGCTTTAAGAGGCCACAAGAATTTATTTATTTAGATATTTAAACAGTATATAGTTTATAATGCAATCAGTTTCATATTGGTCACTGACTGCATTATAAATAATAGTAGACCATCTTACTGAACTAAATTTCTTTGTTTCCTCTCTAACTAACAGAGTATGTGTTGTGCAAAGACTAATCTGAAGTCTCTGCTATTTAATACAGGCATGTCTATTCATTATTATTGAGAAATGCAATTTGGAAAACAGCAGCCACATCTTAATAAACTGTGCCCTTTCGCTAATACAGTTTAGACAATCTCTATCACGGTGATTCAATTGACTTGGCTCTAAACGGTGCTCTTCTCTTTCCACTTGCAGATTGAGGCAGGCCAGTACTGCACGTTCTCTGTATCTGCAGACGGTGCAGTGAAGGCTTGTGGGAAGGGTAGTTATGGGCGGCTGGGACTGGGAGACTCTAATAACCAGTCCATGCCCAAGAAGCTGGTTCTGGAGCCGCCTCGCAACATGAGGAAGGTGTCGTCTTCCAAGGGATCAGACGGACACACGCTGGCTGTCACGGCAGAGGGAGAGGTGTTCAGCTGGGGAGACGGCGATTACGGCAAACTGGGCCACGGGAACAGCGCCACACAGAAATACCCCAAGATTATACAAGGCCCACTGTTAGGAAAGGTGAGAAAGTTTGTTTTCTACATGCAGAAGTTGTTATTATTTGTATGTTTGGATGTGACTGTTTGTGTGTCTAACTGAAAGCATTTCTCTGAGCTCTTTTGACTCGGATCAGTAGATAACATTCCAGAACACCCTAACACCCACCTAGCAACACAATAGCAACACCCTAGAAACAATATATACCTTAGCCATCCTCCAGAACACTCTAGCAAACACACAGCAGTGTCCTAGCATCGTAAACTGCATCATAAACTTGCATAGCTTCATGCTGAAATCACTTAGAAGACCCTAGCAACCATATAGCAACACCCTGGAAACCACATAGCAATATCCTAGTGACTGTATAGCAACATGCTAAAATTAGTCAGAATATAGAATGTATACACCCGGCAACAACCTGTAACACACTGTATGATCCTAGCAAATCAAGAACACAAACGAAACTGCATAGCAACCGCCCAGAAGAGTCTAGCACCCACCCAACAATGCCCTAACAACCACAACACCCTAGCAACTGCATTGCGTTGCCCTAGCAAACCCAGAAAACGCATTTGTATGTTGTTTCTAGGTTATCAAACACAAAACACTCTAGCGACTGAATAGTAACATGCGAAAAACCCTAGAAACCATATAGTAACACACTGGCAACACCATAGAAGCATCTTAACATCGCCACAGCACAATAGAAACTACACTAGCAACCACATAGCAATGCCCTAGCAACTGCATAGCACTATTCTAAAATCAATCAAGACACCCTTGAGATCACATAGCAATGCCCTAACAACCTCTGAATTTCCCAGCAACAACATAACATGCTAAAATCAATCACATCACCCTAGCGACCACATAGCAACCACATAGGAATCCCTTAGCAACCATGGAACAACCTAGCAACTGCATTGCAACATTCTAAAAATCAATCAGATCACCCTTGCAACCACATATCAAAGACCTAGCAACTCATGAATGCCATAGCAACAACATGACATGCTAAAAATCACTCAGAACAATCTAGCAACCACATAGCAATGCCGTAGCAACCACAGAACACCCTAGCAACAACATAACGTGTTAAAAATCAACCAGATTGTTGACACCAATAGCCTCGCGCGTCAATATGTAGCACTGTTGCACCTCAGGCATCCCAAGTTCGAATCCCGGCTCGTGGACCTTGCTAAAAATCAGTCAAATCACCCTAGCAACTGCATAACAATGCCCTACTAACCACAGAACATCCTAACAACTGCATAGCAACATTTTAAAATCAACCAAAACACCATAATAACCACATAGGAATGCCCTAGCAACCCCTAAATTCCATACCAACTACATAACATGCTAAAAATCAACCAGATCACCCTAGCGACCACATAGCAGTGCCCTAGTAACCACAGAACACCCTAACAAATCATAGCAACATTCCAAAATCAACCAAAACACCTTAGCAACCACATAGCAATGCCCTAGTAACGACAAAATACTCTAATAACCACTAATATTTCAGAAGAATGTAACAAATCTCATCATTACATATGTCAAAGTGTGTGAGTTTCCTGTGTGTGTATTGCAGGTGGTGGTGTGTGTGTCTGCTGGATACAGACACAGCGCTGCGGTGACTAATGACGGAGAGCTGTACACCTGGGGGGAAGGCGACTTCGGTCGACTCGGTATATCATTCTCCTCTTACAGACCATCAACAACACACACAAACCTTAGGCCTGAGGATCTATTCTCAGATATAGTGTTGTCAGTGAAATACAATGCATTATTGATTTCTGGGAGTTGGTTTTTATGGTTTGAATGACTGCTGTGCATAGTCCACACTGCTCAGAGTTTGCTCTTTTTAATCCACAGAGAAATAATTTGCCAGGCAGTCGACGAGACGCCTGATCCCTCAGACTGAGTCAGACTGTTGTGTCAGAAGTTCTGCCTGTGTGTCTCAGTCTCGTTTTCCTCTGTCTGCCTGTCATGTAGGTCACAGCGACAGTCACAGTCGTAATGTGCCCACTCTGGTGAAGGACATCAGTGGGGTCGGGCAAGTGGCCTGTGGCAGCTCTCACACCATCGCTGTGGCTCAAGATGGACGAATCGTCTGGTCCTTTGGAGGAGGAGACAACGGTATGCTGATGTTTAATATAAAGTGGCCATAGTCTGTAGTGTTTTTTTTTTTTTTTTTGTCTCTCTGTAGAAGTCCACATTTTCCTCTGAAGTCAGTCGTAATTTAATTTCTGATGACCGTTTTCATCATCCTCACACATGAAGTGCACTTGAAGGGATGTTAAAATAATCTGTTTATCATTATTTGTTCTATCTATATATCTATCTATCTGTCTATCTGTCTGTCTGTCTATCATTTTATGTAGTTGTGATTTATGTATGTATTTTTAGTTTTGAGTTTTTTTTTTAATTTATTTATTTTATTTAGTTGCGATTTTTTTTATTTCAGAAAGTTTTTTTTTTTAAATTAGCATTTTTATTCAGCATGCATGCATCTATCTATCTGTCTATCTATCTATCATTATTTACGTTTGTGATTTATTCATTTTTATTTAGTTGTGATTTTTGTCTGTCTGTCTATATCTATCATTTTCAGTTCATTTAATAATTAATTCAAACATAATGCATTGCTTTTGTTTACCCTATAGCTATCTGTGAAAATAGATTTTCATGTTTTTTCAAATGAATTGAATAATTTGAATTAAACTGCACAAAAAGGCATAATATTTGACTCAAGTTCTATTTGCCATAACAGTTTTAACAGCTAAACATATGAGTTTTGTGGTTTGTCATGGTACATGTGTACATATGAGACAGTAAAGCTATGTACTCTTCAGAGTGCTCTGCTCTGTATTGTAGCACTATCAGACATAACATCTGCTCACAGGCTCAAACCTGTTTGAAATAAAGCTGTCGCAAAAGGTTTTCAGAAGGCAAAATATAGAGCCAGTTGATGAAACAAGTGCAAACACGGCCTCTGAATTTGACACACCTTAAATTACTATTGTCCATGTTAGAGGCAGTTCTGTACATGTAAACGCTGTGTTTGTGTTACAGGTAAACTGGGACATGGGGACACAAACCGTGTGTACAGGCCTAAAGTCATAGAAGCCCTACATGGCTTCATTATCAGAAAAGTGTGTGCTGGGAGCCAGTCGTCACTGGCTTTGACATCTGCTGGCCAGGCATGCACAACCTCACGTATATTGCTGAGCAAATATGTACCGTTATACACGCATATAAATTCTCATGTCTCTGTGTTCTGCTGTGTGTGATGCAGGTGTTTGCGTGGGGCTGCGGCTCGTGTCTCGGCTGCGGCTCATCTGAGACCACCTCACTCAGACCTCGATTGATAGAGGAGCTCAGCATCACTAAAATCATTGACATTTCATGTGGAGACAGCCACTGTCTCGCTTTGTCTCATGGTAAGAGAGATGGAGAAACAAAATTGGAAGAGGAAATGAGAAAATGGTAATAAATAAAATAAAATAAAAATAAAAAACTTAAATAGATCATTTCTGCTCTGATACTGATAGTGGCAACTTTTGCTCTACAAAATTTTTAGATAAGCTTTTTTTATTTTCCTAAAGTAAGTCTACAGAGTTTGATGTGTTTTACACTGCATTTTTAAATTAATTTACATAAATGCATTGCGTTAAATTACATCAAATTATTTTATAGAAATTAATTTTATTGAAACAGTAAATTTTATAGAAATTAATTGTTGATCAGTGCTGTTTCATTCTTATCTGATATTATTCCTATTATATATTATTTTTATTTTGTTATATTTTATTTTTATTTGATTAATTCTATTATTATAGTATTTATTCATATTTTATGAGAATTTATTTTTGTATTATTATTATTTTTTATTTTAATGTTTGTTTACATTTAATAAATTTTGCCCTTTATTTTATTTTTTAAAATATTTCTGTAAAGCTTTAATTTATTTATATTTTTAGTTTAAATTTTAGGAATTTTTAAGTACTTAAACTTATTTCAGTTAGTTGCCAAGACAATATATTTTTCCCCCAGCTATATTTCAATTCAAGACTATTTTTTTTTAAATTAATTTTAGTTGTAGTTAACAATAACAACACTAAGGATTATAGGAATATTTACCAAAAACATTTATAATTTTCATTATTTACTCACCCTCATGTAATTTCAAACATAAAAGGGTTTTGATGATACAAGAAATGGAAATGGAAAAAAAGACACCATAAAAGTAGTCTATACAAGTTATATATGTGCTATCTTCCAAGTTTTCTGAAGCCATCTGATAGCATTGTATCAGAAAGTGAATGAAATTGAAGTTGTTATTCGCTGAAATGGAATTCTCCGATTGATGCTGCATTTAGTTTATTCTAAGAAAATGCTTGAGTAATTTCATTAGTTTGTGTTACAGAAAATGAGGTGTTTGCTTGGGGCAACAATGCCATGGGGCAGTGTGGGCAGGGCCATACCTCAACGCCAGTCACCAAACCCAAGAAAGTGATTGGTTTAGAAGGGGTGTCAATACAGCAGATTACTGCAGGCACGTCCCACAGCCTGGCCTGGACAGCGGTTCCCACTGACAGGTGAGAAAAGAGAGAAAACTGTATCCATTAGTTGAGATTTGATGGCTTTTCCACAAGGCATGTTCGGTATTTCATTATCTGCATCTCTCATTGCTTATAGATAATGCAAATGGAATAAAAAGCCCCCTCTTCCTGATCTAAACCCAAACCAAAAACAATTTGTCCTTAAATGAGTTTGAGTCTACAGGAAACGGCACCATTCTCATATTGCAAATCAAACCCCATATTGCTCTATCTGGCATGAGTTCCACTGCTAATGTATTAATACAATGGCATTTACATTTTCCATTGTTCACAGCTGTTCGGTTGCTTTGTTTTCCTGACAGGACTGAGTGTGAATTATCAATGTGTGTTTGTGTGCTGGCAGGCAGCTGGTGGCTTGGCACAGGCCGTTTTGTGTGGATCTGGAGGAGAGCACATTTACATACCTGCGCAGTTTCCTGGAGCGTTACTGTGATAGTATCAGTGGGGACACACCACCTGCACCTTTCCCCTCTAAGAGGTAAAAACCTAGCACCAACCCACCCAGATTTACAAATGATGGATTGTGATTTGCACCACAAACGATTAATCAAAATATGTACAGCATGATGTGTATATATAGAGGCACAGAGTGTCAGATATTGCTGTTTTAAAAGCAACTCATGCTACAAATCTTGTTCTTTGATAGGTAGGTATGTGGATAGATGCAGAGTGAGAAATTTAAATGTATTTATTCATTTGAATTTTATTTTCTTTTTATTTTTAAGAATTTTTTCTAATTTGATTTGTTATATTTTGAGGTTTTTTTAATTTATTTTTTTTTAGTTTAAATTATAACATTAAAAATGTTTGTTATATTTTATAAAATGGAGAATAAAATGCCATTTCATTCTATGGATGGATGCTTCAAACATGCCAGTCTGATTCATAGACATTTGCAATGTCAGATGTCAGTAGTTTACATCTGTCAACTGCAAGCTTTAAGATTACATAAGAGCTGTCATACAGATTATATAATATCGTAGATCTTTTCCTGCTGAGGCCTCAAGATGGTAAGTGATGTATGTTGACCTTGAGGTCAGAACATTTAATTCTGTGCCAGTATCTCCAAAGAAAGAGAGAGTGTGCGTCAAATGTCTTGATCCCATTATGTGGAAGCCTCCAGAAAACCTTTTTTTTTTTTTTTTTTTTATCAAGCCAACCTATTGATCTAATTAAGCTTATTAGTATTATTCTTATGAGACTAAAATTTCTGAACGCTACTCCTAGAGCTTTCAAGCTAGAACCACCAAACTCAGCCCAGCGATCTGTCCTAGCGACATACTAATCATGCTAGAAACATACTAACAACATGCTAGTAGCATGCTAATCATGCTAGAAACTTGCTAATCATGCTAGCAATATGCTAGTTACTTGCTAATCACGTTAGAAACATGCTACGATATGCTAGTAACTTGCTAATCATGCTAGTAACATGCTAGTAGCATGCTAATCATGCTAGCAACAAGTTACTAGTATGCTAATTATGCTAGAAACATGCTAGCGACATGCTAGTAACTTGCTAATCATGCTAGCAATATGCAGAAACGTTATCAACATCTATCCAATCTAAATTTTCAAACTTCAGGCTTTCACAACTGCTTTAAAGGGGTCCTATTATGCTTTTTCACTTTTTGAATTTTAGTCAGTGTGTAGTGTGTATGTTTGGGCATAAAAATATCTACAAAGTTACAAATCTCAAAGTCCACTCCAAAGGGAGATATTTCGTTTTTTTAAAAATCCTTTTTCAAGAACTACAACGAACGAACTACAAAGTTGTTTCCCTGTATTTGTGATATCACAAAAATAAATCCCGCCTACAGAAATTCGAATGGTTGTCGCTTGGTTGAGCACTGCACGTTTCAAAATCAAAACCCGGTGCGGGTGTTTTTATATCACTGTATTTCTGAAGGAAACCGACTGTTTTCAGAACATTTTGGATGTCATTTTGCATGTAATGTTTGATAAAACGGTGTTTGTGAGCGGAGCTCTCCTTTGTGTACAGCGTTACCGGGGAAACCTCGATCTCTACCACTCCAACAGCGCCTCCCGCTGGCAGAGAATTAATTAGGAAAGGGAAGGGAAGTGGTGTGTGGCCAAGAATTTGTGCTCTGCATTTAACGCATCCAAGTGCATGCACATAGTAGTGAACATACACCCGGAGCAGTGGGCAGGATTGAGGATGGAGAGAGTGCTGGTTATTCACTCCCCCCACCTACAATCCCTGCCGGACCTGAGACTCGAACCCACGACCTTCGGGTTACAAGTCCAACTCTCTATTCATTAGGCCACGACTACCCCCGTGGCAGTGTGTGTATGTGTGTGTGTATATATATATATATATATATATATATCTCTCTCTCTCTCTCTCACACTCTCTCTCTCTCTCTCTCTCTCTCTCTCTCTCTCTCTCTCTCTCTCTCTCTCTCCCTGGTAAAACTGATTGTATTTGAGTAACAAAAAACAGGAAAAACAAACAAAAACAGTACAAACACTGAAGAGCACAATAGCTGCCATCTGCGGCGCCATCTTTGATTATATATATATACTGATTTGGTACTTCCTTCGCCAGCTGAGGAAGTTCAACCTGCCACAGGAGCTGCTGAAACAGTTCTACTCTGCCATCACTGAATCTGTCCTCTGCACTTCAATAACTGTCTGGTTCAGCTCAGCTACCTAATCTGACCTCAGAAGACTACGGAGGGTAGTCTGGACTGCTGAGCGAATCATTGGTACAACCCTCACCACTCTCCAAGAACTGTACTTATCCAGAGTGAGCAAAAGGGCTGGTAAAATCACTCTGGACCCCTCACATCAGCACACTCCCTCTTTGAACTGTTACCATCTGGTCGACACTACAGAGCTCTGGAGCACCAGAACGACCAGACACAGGAACAGTTTCTTCCCTCAGGCAATCCATCTCATGAACACTTGACAATAAAACGCGGAACACACAACTCTACTATTTATTCACCACACTTACTTATTCTTTATTTTTATTTATTCCTTTTTTTCCCCTTTTTTTCCCATTCATATTTGCACATATCAGACCTGTACACACATTTTTCCAATATATTTGCTCATATTTGCACATATCAGACCTGTACACACATTTTTCCAATATATTTGCTCATATTTGCACATATCAGACCTGTACACACATATTTGTCTATATTATACATTGTGTTTTTGCTGTTTTGTACGTTGCCTATTTGTATATTTGTTTACTATTCTTTTATTATCTGTGTCCTGTCCTGTTGCTGTCTTTCTGTTGCACTGTAGAGCTTCTGTCACTATAACAAATTCCTCGTATGTGCAAGCATACTTGGCCAATAAAGCTCATTCTCATTCTCATTCTCATATATATATATATATATATATATATATATATATATATATATATATATATATATATGCCGCCACAAATAGTGAAACTATGGTATAAATAAATTCAACTGTATAACAGTTTCACTGGAATTCATGTTATAATGTTAGAATTAAAGAACAATAAACATAATACATATTACCGTTGCACTTATCTGTACGTGGTCAATGCAGTTATTTTTAAGCTGTTGTTGACATCCTATCTGAAACGTGATTTAGCCACAAAAAAAACAACAACTTTACCACTTTAATATGTCTTGCAATATCCGTGCGTGCAGTGGTTCTGCGTGATCCTCTTGTTCAATATTCTCGGGGTCTGAATTGATATGACGAACTTGCTGTTTTGGCAAGGGGCGGGGCAGTACTGAAACACCGTCTAAGCTGTTCGCCAATCACAACGCTCTGAGACAGCTAACCAATCACAACACATTTCGTTTTTCGGAAGGCGGGCCTTCATCAAACCCAGAACTAATCGAGTAGTTTGTGCCAGGCTGGGGAGAGAGGTATTGTAATAATGTAAATTATGTGAAAAATAATGCGATTTTCGAACCACCAAGCATGAGAGCATGTTCTAGTACACCCCCAAAACAAAATAAAGACTTTGTAAAAGAGCATAATAGGACCCCTTTAAACTTTCAGGCTAAGCTTTCTCAAGTCAACCTAAAGTTTGTCTTGACGAACTTTTTTATCTAGTTTTATTTTATTTTATTTTAACTCCTCTAACCTCTAAGTTTCTGCTTCAGCTTTTTACATTTCTCTCAAGTCACTACATACCAACCACCATAGCGTCTAAACAACTGCATAGCAGTGCCCTAGCAACCATCTAGCACACCTTAGTGTTGTGGCAGAGAGTTTTGCATAAGCAAGCACAAATTCTGGTTTATCTGTGTTAATGTCAGCTGCTGAAAGACACTCATATAGCAGGAATGTCACACACACACAGCCGCAGGGGTAACTGGCACAAGCCCATAACCGTCTCCATGCCCACAGGGATGGGGTCAGAGCAGCATATGGCCTGGCACTCGGTAAAGGTCACTCTAGACTTCTCATCTTTAAACTTCTCACTCTCGTCCTCTCTGTTTCTTCTCCAGGGAACATCACCAGTTTGTGTTGTTGTGTATGAAACTCTTGTCCATCCACCTGTCGTTGGCCCATGCAGGGGGAACGGGGGCCACAGTGCTGGGCGCTCAGGGTCGGCCCCTCAGGAACCTGCTCTTCAGACTCATTGACTCTAATGTACCAGACTCCATACAACAGGTCTGCTGTGAAACACTGGGCTTCAGTGTGTTTTAGTTGTACTTTTTCTACATTATATGCTAACTTAGTATCACTTACAGTTATTGGTTTTGCATATTTTCAGAATAATTTGCATGTGTTTACATTTACAATTTACATATAAAATTGTTACAATTTTCAAAATTTGGAATTTTTGACTTTTTTTTAATCAAGAAAAAATTAAATTGATTACGAGTGACAGTAAAAACATTTAAAATTCACAAAAGATCTCTGTTTCAAATAAATGCTGTTCTTTTGAACTTTCTATTCGTCAAACAATTCTCATAAAATGCATCACAGTTTTCGCAATAATATTAAGCAGCTGTTTTTTTGTAACTGTTTTCAACATTGGTGGTAATAATAAATATTTCTAGAGCTCCAAATTTAGCTTTGCCACTACAGGAATAAATTACATTTTAAAATATATTAAAATAGGAAAGAGGTATTTTAAATTATAATAATATTTTGCAATATTACTCTTTTTACTGTATTTTTAATCAAATAAATGCAGCCTTGGTGAGCATATGAGACTGATTTCTAAAATCTTACTGACCCCAAACTTTTGAACTGTAGTTTAATTTTTTTCCCCCTTAAATTTAAATTTGAAGAAACAAAGCTTGCAGAAAATGCTGAATAGTTATGAATATCTATTTCGTTGTGTGATTTATTGTGCTCTTTGGAAAATTATACTTGGCAAGGCATATGTTATTTGTCAGTAGCTGTGTTTTCATCCAAGTTGCTAATTTAATTTATGCATGACAATGAAATATTGCAATAAATAAATATAAAAAAGTAAAAATAATTTGTGAATGAAGAACATTGTGTTCAAGATAACAAAATTGCTCTTTTTGAGGGGAACTGGTGCAAAAAGAAATTATAACCATTGTGAAAGCTACTGTGACTCTTAAAAAAACGTAATAAATTGCATATTTTATTACATTTACTTTTAAATATAATTTTTTCTGCCTGAGTATTATATGTGTTTATTACAGGTAATTTTTTTTTATTTGTTTCCAATACAGCATTTTTAAGCCTCAAAACAGATATTTTGTGTTTGATTTTTAAAAAAACAAAAAAACACTAACTGTACAATCTATAATTTCTGGCAACAGTACAAAACAGTAAACAACTTCAGCCAATCAGAATGCTAGCTGGAGTTCCGCCCACATGTTTATAAACTCTAAGATGATGGAATCTATTGGCTCTGTTTTCTCTTTGAGGGTGTTTGCAGGGGACATGACTTTTCACAACCTTCAAGAGTTCAATGTAACTTTTTGACTGAATCATCTGTCAGATTGCCAGCGTATGAGTCATTCCTACACCATAATAATTAATTTTTGTTTGTGTGTTGAGGCGGTAATGAGCACGCTGTCCATCGGAGCATCTCTGTTGCTGCCTCCTCTCAGGGAGAGAACGGAGCTGCTGCACTCGCTGTTACCACAGGGTCCAGAGAGCTGGGAAAGCCTCTCTAAAGGACAGGTACGCAAACACAACAATATTAAAGTCTGGCACATATATCAGTATTTGCAGAGAAACCCCTGCTGTTAATGATTTGGTGATGTTACTATTACAGCGTCTACAGCTGGACATGGTGCTGAACAGCCTGCAGGAACAGAGTCATGTGGCGTCCCTGCTGGGATACAGCTCACCTGGGGAGTTGAGCGCAGGTCTGGCACTGCCGCCCACTCCTGACCGCCCCACAGGAAGCGTTAGCTCAGGCTCAGAAGCTCCAGACCAACTCCACCTGGCTGAAGTGCTCCTGAAGACCTTGCTGCTCAGCATCGGGTTCTATACGGTCAGTTCAACAGTTGTTTAGATTGACAGACATAAAAGATGTTTTTTGTTTTCAAGCCTCAGTTGATTTGAATTTAAATTAGCATATTCATTTGCATCTTTCCCAAATACTTCATGATTCCAGGTTTTTCCTGTACAGGTTTAAGAAAGGAAATCTACTTTTAAAACTGGTATTTGATAAACTGGCACTCATGAAGCTGGCATTTGGACCCCAATCTACATCTTGGACCCCTTTTGGAAACTTTTTTTGTTGTTGTTTTAATATAATAATATATAATTGACAATATATTTAATACATATTTAATATAATAATTTATAATATACATTACTGTTTATTTCATGTCATTTTTGACAGACCAAGGCTGTGTTTATTTGATCAAAAATACAGTAAAAACAGTAATATTGTGAAATATTATTACAATTTAAAATGACTGTTTTCTATTTTAATATATTTCAAAATATAGTTTATTCCTTTGATGGCAAAGATGAACTTTCAGCATCATTACTCCAGTCTGCAGTGTCACATGATCCTTCAGAAATCATTCTAATTTGCTGATTTGGTGCTCAAGAAACATTATCAATATTAAAAACATGAAAATATTATTGTGGAAACCACATTATGTTTTTTATGATTCTTTGATGTATAAGAAGTTTAAAATAAGAGCATTTATTTGAAATAGAAATCTTTTGTAACATTTTAAATGTTTTTACATGCATCCATGCTGAACAAGATTTTTTTTAAAAAATTACTTAAAAAAAAAAAATACTTAAGTACTTAGCCCAAAGTTTTAAATGGTAGCGTATAATAATACTAATTTAATTTAATAATTTATGTATGCAAAAATTTAAACCTATTTATAATGCTCTCTGCCTACTTCCTACACAGGAATTGCTTGTAGGAAAAGCCAATCAACTGAGATGTTTTGATGTATTTAATTACGTATATAAAATTAAAAATAAAATGTATAAAATTATAAAAGGGATTTAATGTGTTATATATTTTAGAAAACTTTTAAAAAAATCAAAACACAAATCATAACATGTTCTCTTTTCCGTTCTTTCTGTTCCCTGTTTGTTCATGCAGGAGCGTGCGTTTGGCGAACTGGAGAAGAACAGTGATAAACAGCGGTTCAGTCAGTCACAGAAACAGACGGAGGCTCCATCACACTTCCACCACCTGCTGTCAGCCCTTCACAGACACCTGCTGGCCCACTGCTACATCCACACCGGCGCTGAGGTACAACAATGACACATTTCCTGTTAAAACCCATTCCATATGATAGCTCCCGCAGGCTGCCAGTTGCAGTGGTTATGCATTGTAGTTTTAAGAAATAAAATACTGTTGTGTGAGCATGTTTAGTCAAAAATTCTTGTTCCAGGACCCAGAGGTGGAGGCGGTCTGCATAATAAGTGTTTGTTTGTTGTGTAGGATGACAGTAGCGTGGTGCTGCTCAATAAGCACCTATGCCTACTGCTGCCTTATGCAGCCGAGACCTTTAGGAGATCCACCTTTCTGCTGGAGGAGAGCACACTGGACAAACACGTCATCAAGAAACTACACAGTAAGAACACACATAATGTGCCATCCATCCATCCATCATCCACCTAACCATCCATGCATCCAGCCATCTGTCTGTTGTTCCCTTCATTCATCCATCTATCCATCTAGCTGTTTATTTTTCAACCCACTCATCCATGTATGTAGCCATCTATGCGTCCATGCAGTAATTCAGCCATCCGTATACCTAGCAATCCATCAGTCCATCCATCCTTCCATCTCTCCATCTATACATCCATTTATGTACTGTAGCTGTCCATTTTTCTGTTTATTTGTTCATCCATAGATCCAAACTTCTGACCACATATCCCTCCATTAAAGTACCCTTCCGTCCATCCCTCCATCTATCCCTTTGTCTATTTATGTAGTCATCCATCCATGCCCCATTCATCAATCATCTATTCATCTCTCCATCTATACCTTTGTCCATGTTGCCATCCATCCATCTCTCCATCCATCCCCCCATCCATCCCCATTCATCGGTTTATCCATCCATCTATCCCTTTGTCTATTTAACCATCATTCATTCATTCATCCATCCATCTATCATCATCCATCCATCCCCCCATCTGTCAGTCTATTTATCCATCTGTCCATCCATCCATTCATCCATGTAGCCATTCATAATCAATCAATCCATCCATCCATCCATCCATTTATGTAGTATTATCCATTTGTCCAGCTATTTGTTCATCTATCCATCCTTCTGTTCATCAATCCCTCCATCCATTTATAGTCTTCCATCCATCCATCCATCCATTAGTCCATCCATTTCTCATCCATCTATTTATGTAGCCGTCCATCCATTTATCCATTTATGTGGTTATCCATTTGTCCAGCTATTTGTCCATCGATCCATCCTTCTCTTCATCCATCCCTCCATCTGTTTATGTAGTCTCCCATTCATCCATCCATCCATCTATCCATCCATGTAGCCATTCATAATCAATCTGTCCATCCGTCTGTCCATCCATCCATCCATCCATCCATCCATCCATCCAGTATTATCCATTTGTCCAGCTATTTGTTCATCTATCCATCTTTCTGATCATCAATCCCTCCATCCATTTTTATAGTCTCCCATTCATCCATCCATCCATTTATTTATATAGCCATTTATCCATTTATGTGGTTATCAGTTTGTCCAGCTATTTGTCCATCGATCCATCCTTCTGTTCATCCATCCCTCCATCCGTTTATGTAGTCTCCCATTCATTCATCCATCCATCGATCCATTAGTCCATCCATCTCTCTATCCATCCCTCCATCTATTTACGTAGCCATCCGTCCATTCATCTATCAGTCCATCCATCCTTTTATGTAGTTATCCATTTGTCCAGCTATTTGTCCATCCATTCATCCTTCTGTTTATCTATCCCTCCATCTATTTACGTAGCCATCCGTCTATCCCTACATCCATCTGTTAGTCCATCCATTTATCTTGCCTTCCATTCCTCCAATCATGGGAGCCACCCTGTGATCCAACCAGACCCAGTATATTGAGTTATGTGTTTCTCTGTAGCTGTGCTGTTTGGTTCGGTGGCGGGCAGTCTGCTGTGTCAGGTGATGTACTCTCTGCTCCTGCTGCCATTGGCTGTGGTCAAACCCCTCCTTCCTCACCTGCTCACTCTGCTTGAACATCTAAATGAGCTCAACTGTTACCTGCCCAACACTGCGCACCTGGAGGACATGGAGCTGGAAGGAACCTCAGAAGGTAAGGACCAGAATTATGTATTTCTGTCATTCTCGGAAAACGTTCCGAATACCTTTTAATGCATTGTTTGACATTCAAATGTTTCAAAAACAACTTAATCATTAACAAATGACAGATCATCAAGAAATTTACTAAGATAGACACAGTACTGCCAATTACACACTCCTACTTCTACTGGGCTAACCGAGAATTGCCATAGAACTTGCATAGTATAGCTCTTTTGTTGGTTTTGATTGCTTCTGTTGTCCTCGTTTGTAAGTCATTTTGGATAAAAGCTTCTGCTAAATGACTAAATGTAAATGTACTTCCTATTGCAGAGGCATCTGAAACCTCTGAGCCAATCACAGTGCCACAGTCAGAAGACTGGGCATGGCTACTAGACCTGGAGAGGTCTGTGGCTCTTGCCATTGGCCGATGCCTGGGAGGTATGCTTCAGGGCCCACCCCCTTCCATCCAGGAGAAGACAGCAGAGTTCTGGCTATGTAACCCTCTCCTGAGAAACGGGCTGGAGATAGACTTTGAACAGCTGGGTAATGACCTGCCAGCAGGAGGCAGCAGCTTATTGTTTATGTTGTGTGTTATGAACACACACATAAATACAGATAAATAAATACTCATCTGTGTGTTATCCTATAGACTGGGCAATGGGTTGGCTGACTGAGGCCGTGTTCATGGGTTGTGGAGAAGTGAAACTAGCCGAGCTGCGGCTGTCAGAAGAGAACACAACGCTAGTGGAACTCGCTCTTGGCTCCCTACGAGAACCTGCTAGCGCCCTCTGGAGGAAGATGAAGGAGTATGCGGCGAGTCGAGGTAAGAGGGGGAGGATTTGTTAAAATGTGTAGAATATGAAAAGAAGGTAAAAAATATTGCAGGACATTTATTTACATACTTTTTTGGCAACAAATACTTAGAAAAGTGGCGCTTGCACCAGAGGAACATTTTCATAGTATCTATTACCATAGATATAAATACATAGATGCCTCGTTCATAGCTGGAATATAGATCTACCTATATAAATCTATGCCTATAACTACTGGCAGAAGTACCTGATTTTATTTGCACCACAATAACTGTGAACGATCATTATGTACTTGTCTAAGTATTGACCTTGATGCGTGTTTTTATGCAGACTGGGACAATAGTGGATCAGTGGGAGACTCTCTGTTAGAGACGGCGTGTCGCTGTAGTTTGGCTGCTCTGCTCAAACATGCTGGCCTTCATGAAGCCTACTGGCAGGATAAGTGAGTGAGATCCACACCTCGCCCTCGTTCTCTCTCTTTGCCTAGATCTCTTGAACACCTTTGTCTTCCCACGTCTCCCTTCTGCCATAGTGTAATGAACTCTTTAATTAGTTGACCCACATTTAATGAATATATGCTCTATTTAAAGAATGACTCTGTATGTGAATATTAAAGTGTCAGTGCCTGTCTCTCTCTGTACTATGAGAAATCTCACATGATAAATTTCTCAGCCATAATGACTCATTTGTGAGAGTGAGAGTTTAGTGAATATGAATTGACAGTCATGAATATCCGGATCAACCTTCTGCAGCAGCAGGGATGAACCAATAGTTTAAACAGTCCATTAATGTGTGT
>JAFVLL020031920.1:0-24349 GCA_021397915.2 Tor tambroides
GTCTTTTGAAATAAAGCTGTGAGCGTAATTGGACACTAAGCTGTTTTGTGTGAAATTTCATGGGCGAAGGGCAAATGGCTGTTGTCAAGTTGGCTTCTCAATGCCTTTCCACTTCAGTGTGTTTTAAATGACTCCAATGCTGCGCTGGCATCTAGCTGACAGTGAAAGGAAGCCAATGTCTGAAACAAATGAGGAAATTAGTTTTTAATAATTCAGGGTTAATCATCCATTCAACAGGCCCCACTTCATTGCATGCCAACTATATTGACATTCATGCTGCCAGTACATATCTCTTCACTACGAATGTAAGATAAGGAAAAATGTTTTTCTTTGGTTTGTCAAAAAGAAATTTCTGAAATTAATTACAGACAAAAGCTATGAATTCTAATGAAGTTTAATGGGCTCCTTGGATGTGGATTTTTTTTCTTCTTCTTTTTTTATTTTATTTTTTTTTAATAAACGAAACATACACTCAACAGCTTTGTGAGTTCTTCACATCTAAAACCAAATAATAGTTACATATCAAATTTTAAAAAATACCATATGCAACATGCATTTTTACTGTTTAAATACCCACTGGTCCACATAAACAATAATAAGTTACATTTTAGGCTAATATTTAATTATCAAGTCTTTACTCAGTACTTTCAAAATAGATGCAAAGGCTGTTTTATAAGTTTTACATGACAAGAGAGAGTCACGTTCATCCCAAAAGGTCTTGTTCATCACATTTGTCTTTATATCTGAGCAGTCGTGCTGTGGAAATTAATATCAGCCCAAAAATAGTTTGGAAAAGTAGCGGTTCAGCCCATTTTGTCAATTTTCAGCTCAATTTAAATGGTACAAATGCTTTTTTCCAGGGAAGCTGTAAGTGTCGCCGCCGAGCATTTGTTTGTAAACAGTAATTTCATCTATAAACTACATCTGTTTAGTCAGGGTGTTTAGTCCATGCTGATCATACAGCTAGTTTCAGTAGTCCATCATCTGAGGGATGCTCCAGGCCTCCGTCTGGTATTTCTGGATTAAACAGGGCTATTAAAAATTCAAGTGTGAAATGGAAAAATTATCTGCCTCCCGCTCCCTCAACATGCCCTCGGACCTACAGCATGGGTGACGGTTTATCATTAATTTATGGCATATTAGCCAAAGAAATGAGAATCGGCCATGCAAAGCAAAGCGAGGATCATCCTCTTGTGAGAGGGAATGTAGGAACGCCCCGAGATGCTGCTTATAGAGCGAGACAGTACTTTGCGGGTCTGTCCGTTCCACCTGCTCTCATCTTTTCTTCATCATTGCTCTCAGAAATCCCTCACAGGTAGGGCTGGATTGGTAATCTGGCATACTGGGCATTTTCTGGGCATTCCGTGGAAATATATGGAAATGCTACAAAGTCACAGAGGGCAGAGACTAGCAGAGAAAATACTGTTCCAGACAGAGCAAGCTCACTGTTTGCAATGCTTGAAGTATTGGGAGAAAATCCTAAATATTGAATAGGGGCTGGAAGATATGAATGTATCACTGAAGGGAACTAAAGTTTTGATGGCATTTTCTTTTCATCTTACCTCTTTATAATGCATATAAATGTAGCATTAATAAGAGTACCTCTGCATTGTTTACAGCATTAAAATAAGCGCCACCTACTGGCAGGTAGTGAATTTGCATTTTTCGCATACTTCACTATGCTAAAGACAGACCATTCTGTTTGCTTTAAATCTTAAAATTATACAATCTATTTAAAAAATAAATAACTGCTCACTTTTATGGGCAGAAAATAAGTCTTGATTTCACACAGTATTCTTGAACCACTGTCAAACGGCAAACTCTGCAGGGTATTAAATACAGCTGACTTTTGCGTAACTCATCACGTGACACTTTACAGTTATGATTGAGGGAGCTGATTCATGTCGGTTTTGTTACTGTTCTCTAATTAAAAGTTAAAATGCAAATGAAGACTGAGGAAGTGTGGGAATGATGCAATGTCTCTATATCATAGGATATTGTATTTAACTCATGCTATCATTCTTTGCTGCCATTGCACCTGTTGTAGAACAGATTTGACATTAATGTTTTGCTTAGTTTTCCTTTGTTTTAGCTGCAGCCTGAAACTGATTGTTTTCTCATCATTTTTCCCGATTATCTAATCTATTCCAGTGGGTGCTCTCTGAGTTCATGTGACAGGCATCCATGAGGAAGTGGAGTCAGTCATTAGTGAAAGCAAGGCACTTATGAATTATGCTCTTTGTTTGAGTGCTTGCCTGGGGACACGCGGCACAGCAATTGAACAGCAATCACGGGCAAAGAGTAATTTAAGTTCAGAGGTCAACTAAAAGATTATTTACATCTTCTGAGTTAAGTTCTCTTGTTCTTGCACTTTTTATGTTCTTCTTTTATTTATATACTTTTATGTACTATATACCATAGACTTTTACCACATTTCTATCATATTAGCACACTAGACCGGAGGGAAAGACAAGTAATCAAACAAAGAGAGATAGAGAGGAGATCATTGGAGAACATGACACAGACCATATATTGGAGCACACGCACTATACCACCACACATGCTGTACTTTCCCCATGATTTTTACTCCTTTTTAAAATAGTAAACAAAAATTTTTTTCTTTGATTTTTAAATAGTATTTACATAAGGAATGATCTACAGTACACGAGGTACAGTACATAATAATACTAATAAAAAACAATTAAACCAAAAAAATTAAGTTAAACCAGCACACTTACAGTACATGGCTATTTGTAATTATTAATTTTTTTGGTGAATTAGTGGCAAATTTGTACAACCGTCTTACGCTTCAATTACAGTTTAGGCATGGACCTTCATGCATTCTAAATATCATCCAAATTTATGCAAATTGGCCAGTAATTTTTACAAACTAAAATGGGTAAGCAAAACGACTTATATTAAACCAGTTTTCAGAAAAAAATGTATCAAAATTTAGCAAATTTATGCTTAAAACTTATGTTTCTTACCCCAATGGCAGTTTTTTTTAAGCATACTCTCACTTAATTTGGATCCTTTTTTTAAATAGTAGTGCTCATTAAAGGGGTCATCTGATTCCCATTTTCCACAAGTTGATATGATTCTTTAGGGTCTTAATGAAAAGTCTATAGCATACTTTAGTTGTAATTTCTCAATGGTAGTGTAAAACAACACCCTTTTTACCTTGCCAAAAACAGCTCTTTTCAGAGCAAGCTGTATTGTTGCATACCGCTTACGGTATTAGGAAAGTTATTAGGAAAGGCGATTTGCAAAGATTCATAAAAAAACTAAAAAAAACCTTATACTCACTTCTTGTGTTGGTGAGGCTGGGTCACGAATGATTCGCGCGAACATACATGCATTTATGTAGATGGGGGGGGGGGGGTACATTCCCTTCAAAACCAAAAATAATCCACTGCATCTTCAGTGGCTCAGATGTCTGGAGTAAATGACGACTGCTAAGTTCATTATTACATCCAACAACAAAACACCTCAGTCGCTTAGGAGACATTCTTGTCTACATCTGCTCCGGCGGTGAAAGAATGGCAGACTGATGACAGCTCACTCAGGTCGGGTCTAAGGTAAGACACCAGTTCAGTCTGTGCTGAGACACTATAGTGTCAATCAGCTATCGTGGGAGGGCTTGGGTCTGTGTGACGTCACATAGACAAGAAGCTGAGAACGGCTTGATTTGAGAAAGGGGTAAAGATTTTAGTAGATTAAAAGAAAACCACTGGATGGATTTGTATCATTATAGGGTGGTTTTGTACACACACTGCCAACACAGATTTATGTTCAAACAACTTGTAAAAGTGCATGACGCATCCAATGACCCCTTTAAAATATATAAAGTAAATTAAAATATAATATACTAGTATATGACTTTGTCAATAATGATTGTTAACTTTTAACATGTAACTAAATGGTACTATACAGATTTTGCAACGCTATCTCATGGCAATTCGTCCCTATTTTACGAGGTGGCTAATTCGTACGAATTCGTATGACCTCACTCGTACGATTTAGTATGATTTGTCTAAACCCCAGTGACGGGTAGGTTTAGGGGCGGGGTTAGGTGTAGGTCATTCGTACAAATTCATACAAATTAACCACCTCGTAAAATATGTACGAATTGCCGTGAGATCGGGTTGGATTTTGCGTCAATGCAACATCCAGTTTTAATTTAGGGTCCCTGTTTCATCTCTCTATTCATCAAGGGTTCCTTGGCCTTCCATGACTGAAGACACCTGATTTAAATTACAGTTATATACCCTAATATTATACAAATGATTATTGTTTTTACTGCTTTCACATCTGTTTCTTACAGACTGCAGCTTTTTCCCACCTGAAGCTCAGAATATGGCACCTCTGTGTATGGTGGTTTACTTTATTTTTTTGCTTTAGTTAATCGGGAGCTTTACTTAAATAGTTAGCGCTACAGTATGCTAAGCTGGTAGGCTACGCTTTTATGGCAGGCTAACTGAACACAAAAAAAGTGAGAGATTTAATTTGACCACTTTAGCTTTGATAATATCCCTTAGATTATACTGTGATATGTATTTAAAAGATTCAGTTTTAATTACATATTTTTATGATCAAGAACAAATACACCATCAAATGATTTTCGTCAAATCATTTTTAATCAAGCACAAATCATCGCTGTCATTCCCAAAACTTTGCACAGAGTACAAGGCTATAATTAGTTAAAGTGCACAATGTTCTGAATGCTCCAAATACTAATTTGTTTTTTGGGACTTGCTGGGATACACAGTGGAGTTGTGAAGAGTTTGGTTGCTCCATTGATTTAATTTTTTTAACAAATGTCATGCCCCTAATCAATTTGCACATTCAAAATATGTGAATTAATTATAACCATACGAAATGTTCTTAGAAAATGCTCCACAACAACAGATGATGAGATGCATTTATTAAGCAGCTGCAGAAGTAAGATCATTATCTCAGCACGCTTCTGCTTTCCACAGTTCATTTTTTATTCCAAAGAAATTGCGTCGCTTCTCATCACTGGATCTGTTTGGAATGTGCAAGTGTTGAACGCTGCAAACAACAGATTTTAATGTCATACAAAAATTGCAGCCACTTGAATCATGCTGCTCTCACAACTTCGTGGAAGATGTGATTTTTCATTTGTTCTGATCAGCCAGATAGGAAAGAAAGAGGAAACTTGGGTGCACAATAACAACCAGGCCTTGGAAAATTGAAGCTTGGCATTTCTGACAAGTTGTAACAGAAAGAGATAAATCTGTCACTTTGAAAGAATAATTTCTGCTCAGATATACACTGTACGTTACTAGCCGGGGAAAAGCAGATGAAGAATCTGGTACACTTTTTCACCGCTGATGCGTAACTCGTAGATATTGTTGAAAGGTACAAGAGCGGTTTATCCCTGTTATGTGTGATGAAGGGAGTGAAGGATTTGTAAAATACAAAGGCCTTGGGTCTCAGAAAGTAATATATTTTGTGAAAGTTAACTTTAAATGCTCACTCTGGCTATTTTTTGAGTTTTATGAGTAATACTTCTGCTGAGAGAATTGTCCCTTTGGAAGAGCGAGAGAAACAGGCTTTCAGTAAGTTCTTCAGATGTTTTGTAAATTACCAACAATTTTAAAAAATGACTGCAGGTTGTAGAAGAACCTTTGACGACACTATCAAGAAGTAAAGACAGATAGTTTTGCGAGCCCCAGGGCACCAGCCTCTTGTTGCAATAATACAATATTGTCCAAATAATAAGAAGTTACATCACAATTATGAGCAATAAAGTTGCAAAGTTGCAATAACGAAAATGAATGCACCATTTGTGTGAAAGATTTCAAAGAAGTCAACAACACTATGACCAGTATACAGCATCAAGTTTTTCAAAGAAAAAAGCCAAAAACATATGCTATTACCCATTGCTTACCTTATTTCACATTGTTGCAGTAGTAACTGGCACACACTCCAGTGCTGTTAATCTGTCTGTATGAATTTTTCATCTGCAGTGGCTTGTTTCCAAGTGTCAGGGTGCCATGGAAATCTCATCTGGTGAGAATCAGTGCCACATTGCTTAAACTACAGTGTTTAATTTCTCTGCCATTAGTGGTACTAAACTGAATTGTAAAGAAAAAAAAAAAAGAACTGTTTAACAGGTTTTAAACACTCCCCAAATCATGCATTATTTGAAGAAACTAGTAGTCCTGCCTCAAAGTCAGGCATTGCCAGAAGTTGACATGTTGGGTGGCACAAATGAATAGGGTGACGATGAAAGCTCCACAAAGCCACAGTATCACACTCTTCAGGGAAATCAACCACCGAATGGCTTACTTATAGTTGTCTCTGTGCAGGAAAGTTGAGATAGGAAAGTGTTTACCATTGAAAAAGAAAATCACACGCTCACCAGCAAAACGGTGGAATTTTACATTTGAGAACATAAAACCTGGGAAGTTTTTTTCTAAATATTTCCTTTAAACTTAAATACTGTACACACATGAATATATGTACACAACTGGAAAAGTATTTGGATATGAATTTTCACAAATGTTTTTGCGCTCCATTCTGAATAATACTGGCAGTTAAGCTTTTAGTGTTGTGTTTCTGAGCCTCTGATGGGTATTTTCATTAGCATACTGAAACAGTTGAAAATATACACAAAAATAGCCTGCATCACAGCGAGTGGATAGTCCAAGAGTGTTTAAAGTCAATCTAATCTCAGAGGGAATGCTGTTTCCTTTAATGCCGGCATGTTTATTCCACAGATGGGGAGAAGAAAATCTTTCACAGAACTGTTGTTTTAATCGTCTGCCGCAGAACAACGGGAGTTGAATGTGTTCCCAGTATCAGCTCCAACAATAAAGACCAAGTTACGTGTTGAAAATGGGCACTGCTCATGTTGCAGTGAATTAATTAATGTTCTTGTTCAGTTTTTCATTGCTGTGATGTTTTACCACTGTTTTTCTTAATCAAAATCTGCATACCTTTTCAGATGTTTTATGACGTGAAGTTTTATGAGTGCTGCATCATGTGAAACCCAGAGGTTTCCCAATGGCATTTCATGGCGGTTTCATCTGTAATAAGAGTAACTGTAGTAAATGATATGCATTTTTATTCATGCATACAGGACATTATAGAGACCACTGGCTTATCCAAATTCAATTACAATTCAAGTAAACTACATTATTGGACCATTATGGCTAATTGACCTCATAGAGACCTGTTACTGGAATCCTGCAGAGGATGCCTGCATTCTCTGAAATGCACTTATGAGCTTATCAAAACCAGACAGGGAGGGAGATGGGAAAATGCATGGGATAGATTCAAAACAGGCTTTTCCACTCCAGATGTATCTTTGATTGAATATATTATGCAATATTTTATCTTTCTTTCTAAAGTTTTACCAGCTGAAGTCTAAAGCCTAGAACAGTGGGGGAAAAGTTGAAAAATCAAGGCAATTTACATCTTTTTAATCTCTTAATGACTTAATGGTTGTGCCTATTAATACTACTTTTAGCCTTTCTGGATTTAATTTAAATGTCCTGTTTTGCCAGTTACTTCTTGACTGACTTCTTTATCTGCAAATTTCTTATTCAGCAAAAAAGTGAATGAAAGACTTTCATTTTTCATAATTTCATTATCTTGTATAACTTTAGCTGAACACTGAATAATGTAATCACCATCTCTGAGGAAAACAAAATTACAAGCAATAGTTTTATATAGATACACAAACCTTAAAACATATGAATCTCAGTAACAGTGAAACAGCAATCCAGTACGTCTGGTCTTCAGTCAACCCTCAATCTCACTCCACTGGATCCCAGTTTTGAAGCTGGCTTTCAGGACTACAAATTTACTACTGTATGCTCCTTCCTACCAGCTCAGGACACTTAGGGTGTTTTCACATATAGTTCATTTCAAGAGAACCAAACCCAGTTCACTTAAAGTGAACCAGAAACGGAACCAGCCGAAAGTGACCTCAGTCCTTTTGGTGTTCACAATCTAGTGGAGCCAGACCTGGGCCACATAAAATAATATAAGTCACTCTATAGTATGAGGGCCAGATCTGGGCCACGTCAATAAATAAGAGTCATTTACAGGGCGTAATGCATCTGGGCCAGAGGAAATTGTTTGAGTCGGTTTTCAGTGTGTGGGCCAGTTTTGGGCCGAGGGCCCAGCCAGAACTGGGCCAGAAGTGAAGCAAGGTTGTGGCCCAGAGGTGGGCCAGACAAATTTTGCTATCTGGGATGCACCGCGCGAGCGTTTAAACTCAATTTCCATAGGAATTAATTGAAAACGCATGCTCCGCTGCGCTCGCTACATGCCAGTGGAAACCCACCATTATGTCGTTAGAATCCTTGGCTCACGCCGGACGCCAAAATGTTCGAAAGTCCTGAACGGAATGAGATATCTTCGCCAAACTCAGAACACTTATGTAAGAGCTCAATCTGAGGTCACAGGAAAAAAATAGCGGAGCTTGGCCACTTGGTGGCGCTATGAGAGGGGAAAAAAACAGAAAAATTGCTATAACTGCGCAACCATTTGTCCTATCAACATGAAAATCAGTGTGCACGGTCTTACGCCGGTTTCACACTGTACGCGCGTAAGCAGCGCGTATTTTTTTCGGCGCCCATGTTAACAGATGAGAGTATTCACACCGCACGCAGAGGCGGCGCGGCAGCGCGTAGCAGGAGCAGAGCAGAAGCAGCAGTGCCGCGATCGTTTCGGCGCCGAGTCTATTTTTGCTGCGCCGCTTACGCTGAATTAAAGTCACAGTGCATTTTTCTTGATCAAAACTGACCCGATTAACATTAAAAATAATAAATTTCACCATAAAATCATGTAAGTGATGTGTTTTGTTTCACAATCACCATATAAAAAAATAAAATGCACGAAAACACATCACTTCCACGAGTTATTGCCCAAACTTCAAAGGTCTGTTAAATTAATAAAACTAGAGGCATTTGTTAGCTTTAATATTAGTTTTTCAATTCAATTATTCAATCCAATTACACTTTATTTTTGGAATTCTTTCCAAAATTTTTCTTGGATCTCACAGCGTGTCTCACATCAATTTATGTCTATATTACTAAACAAACAATACAATATACGCATCTTAATACAAAACAAGAACAAGAACAACAACAGTATACATAAACACACATCTACAGTGCATTAGAATATAGTGAGTCCTTATTTTCCAGAGCCCAGAGGGCAATTTGAATGCCCGATTCTGATTTATTAATTTTACAGCAGGCACGTGCAAAGGGGGGCGGGGGGTCGGGGGGGTTGGGGGCTTGAGCACCTGCCCCTTTTCCCCTTGATGCCCAAAGTGCCCTTTTGTCAAGGCAATTATTATTATTATTTATTTATTTTTTTTGTAATTAAACGCCCTTTTGTGAAGGCCTGCCCAATCTAACTATTAGTAAAAATTGGTTAATAATAGTTTAGCCGTAAATTAAATTATCCACATGATGACCTTTCACCTGACGATCTCATCCGGGACCATCCCTCACGCCTTTAGGATGCCTTCAGTAACGTCCGCGGGTGCCGGTAAGTGGAGTTTGTTTATAAAGGCTGCTACGAACACCCTTTTCCCATTTTTAATCACAAATAATTCAGGAAATATATATATATATATAGTTTCTATACTAAATGATATGTCAGTCAGTACTGCATTTTTCATATAGTTTATTTATATATTACCTGAAGATAACTTGAAAGACACACAAACCATATATTTTCGCAATCGTGTGTTTATTGTCTTCACGTTTCATCAGTAAAAACGTTTCTGCTTTGTGTGTGAGTGTTCAGCTCTCCTGATATTCACATCTCCTCATTTTGGATACGAATAAAACGTCAGGTCAGGTCTCTTTTAATTTAAATCTAATTTAAATCTAGAAACCTCTATGTGAAAACACTTACTCCAGCTTGAATTAAGTGCGTGGGACGAATTTACATTTTATTAAAATTAATATTAAATATTAAAAATGCAGCTAATGTAGTTCTACAGCACAGCAATAAAAAACAAAAGTGCTTGTTCTCTTTCGTTCTTGCTGTTTAATTGGGAAAAGTTTAAAGCGCTTCGAGGTGTCTTGTCTTTTTTATGTTATCTGACTAAAAACTATTCATACTTTGAACTATTATTAATTCAGTATTTATTTAAAAAACGTAGAGTGCCTTAAAAATAATTATCACAACACTGGTAAAACAGGCTTGTACTGATTTTCTCGTCCTCCAAATTATACTTATCATCAATCCTGTTTTTATAATCATTATCATTCAAAAAAATGAATAAATTCAGAACAGGATTAGAATAGAATTCTATTTTAAATAAGACAGGAATATTTTTTTTCTACAACAACATATTTTTTTTACAACAGCAAAACCACCATACCCTGTAAACTCAACAACAACAACAATAATAATAATACTAATAATACTAATAATAATAATATCATTCCAGAGTAATTAAGAGGTGCAAAAAATGTCTTTAACATTTAAACTTAAAATGGTCTTTTCTGTTCTGTTTCTTTTTCAAACCTGCGTCATGGCATTTGCTGCTGTATCAATACAGAAGCATCCATTTCGATACACATATCAGCAAGGAGCACACCCCTATTAAAAGCCGTGTTCCATCAAAGTCTCTTTAAGACAAGTCATGTCACTCGGCGGCCATCTTTGAAACGCCTCTCGGGCATCTAAGAGCAGCTCCTATCTCTTTGTATGGGGAAACATCAAATTCTTCCAAACTGTTCAATAAGCTTACGATTAAATTTCATATTTGAAATCACTGATGAAATCTGACAACAACTGTGTCATAAATGTTGTTTATTTTGCTCAAATAGCGTTATAGAAAGCGTATTTTTCAGGCTAGATCAGCCAGTGCGCATGCGCAGTCCTAGGCGCACGTCTCCTAACACTGACTGTTTCTATAGCAACCGGGACTTCTAACGGCAGCTGCAGTGACGCGCTGACTTTCCCGATTAGCGATTGGCTCTTTTGCTCAGAAGGCGGGGCTTCCAGCGATTGAGCGGCCATGTTGAGCGTTGCATTTTTCCCCATCCAAAACTATACGAGTGACATGTCTTGGGTATTCTATAGTCTTTGGTTCCATGTGCCCCTTTTATACTTTGAGCACCTGCCCCTCCAAAGGTCTCTGCACGGCCCTGTTTTACAGACTGATACACAAAAGATTTACGTAACATAGCCAATTCAATCTAGCATATGCAACTCGTTTTCTAATATGGCAAAAATGATTTATCATACAACATGTGAGAAGAGTCAGACATAATTTTTCCAGACAGGATCTGCAATTTTTTTGTATACACATCTTAACTTGGCTCAAGTTTATCGTGTAAACTACCTATATATAATATATGTTATTTACATACTGTATGTGTGTGGGACAGAGGGGAGGGGGACACGGTCGCATCACAGAGTATGCTGGCCATATCATACATCAAAGCACATGACACACAATGTTCGGAGGAGAACGCTGGAAAATATGACAGAAATGACGATACTCGTCTTGTCTGTATTGCATGCAGTACAAGCCGCGCTTCAGCTGCGCGCGACAAACGCTGCCAGTATGAATGGGCGCCGCTGCTCCTGCTCTGCATACGCACCGCTTCTGCGCCTCTGCGCCACTTACGCCCTGCTTTACGCGTGCGGTGTGAAACCGGCGTTAGTCCAAAGTGCCACAAGTGTCCACAAGGACATTTGAGTATCTCAAAAACATGGCCGCCATTGGCCGACAAAGGCTGCATCCGAAAACTTATGCAGCTGCCTTGCTGCCTCGCTGCCTCATGAGGCAATGACTTTGCAGGCAGCGTTTATGCACGAAGGCACCTCACGAAACTAATTTCGGACAGGCTTCTGAGGCAGGGTAACGGTTTAACGATCTACAACAAAATAGAACGAGTTTTGGTGATAACTAAACGGATATTTAATTACTATAATACTCATTTCTCGCTAGAAATAACATCAAAAGTGCAAAAAGTTAATCAGAAATATACCAAACTAACCACCAAACGCAACTTCCAGCCGCCATCTTTATTTTTTTAGTTCAACCGTCTGGGAATGGAACGCACAGGATTGTGGGATATCAAAGGCAGCGAAGGATGCATCCATGCTGCCTTCAAAAATTGATCAGATGAAGGCATCTCACGAGACAGGAAGTGAAGCTCATTTTGGATTCGGACGTGCCTTGATGCCTTCCTGCCTTGGAATGCTGCCTCCGAAGGCAGCATTTTTCAGTTTTCGGATGCAGCCAAAGTTTGAGCACCAGTTAGACCAGATTAACGGAGCCCGATCGGAACGAAACCCGGTGGGCCTGTTCGACTCATGGCCCCAAAAGTCTGAGAGAAATTTGAAAGAAATTGACCACTGGAGGGCGATATCACATTTTTCAAGGGCGTAAACGAGTACATACGCACGATATTCGTATCATATGATAGAACTTCTCATTCTGGACAACTTTGCCTGTAGAACCACTGCTGTCAATCGAATCATTTGTTAAATGAATGAGAAGAGGTAAAAAACCTACTTTTGCGAACTAGTCCTAGGTTTTTCACTCAACTTGGAAAAAACACAAAAACAATTCTCTGGACTCTCTAGGCCAATAATTATCAAAAAAAAAAAAAAAAAAAAATGTTGAAATGTACCCTTTGGGAAGCTATAAAGGGGTCATTTAGAAAAAGGGCCTGTCCAAATTTACCCCAAATCCTATAAAGCCTAAAGGAAAACTCAAAACTTCACAAAACCTGCTGAGCACACAATAGGTGATTCTAAACAAGCATGCAAAGTTTTAAGGGGATCAGACCACAGCTGGCGCTATAACAGTCATAAATGTTAAAAAACATATTTCTATGGTAAATTACTTGGATTTGCAAATTTGCTTTTTAATCATTGATTTAGGTGGGTCTAGCCTTGCTAAATAATATGTAGCCTAATGTCTTTTTCCTTGTATGTTTAAATGTCTTAAGTGCTTAAACCCCGGTAATCGCTGCTTGCAGCTATATTTATTATTATTAGTAGTATTGTTGTTGTTGTCATCATTAATTGCTTTATAAATACAGGCAGTCACTGGTTGCTTTATTTTAGTTTTTAGTTTTTTATTGATTGATTTGTGTGTGTGTGTGTGTGTGTGTGTGTGTGTGTGTATGTGTGTGTGTGTTCTTGCAGATGCTTGGTGACCATAGAATAATAAATTATGACTGACCACTAATCTCAGCTGTCAAATATCTCCGCCTACTGTTTGAGACACATTCTGTAAAATGTCATTAATTAATACCATAATTTGTTTCCTCTTTAATCCAAAAGGAGGTGTAATACCTAAAGAAAAACATCTGTTAGCATCCATAGCCTATTAATCTATATGGTGCAGGACACTGCCAGGGCTTGTTTATAAAGTAGACAATAGGGGCCATCACTACAGCACTGGCAAAAACATTTACTGTGATATTAAATAATTAAATAATTGATATTTAAATGTTTCTTGCAAAAAAAAAAAGGAAAGGAAAGAAAGAAAGAAAGGAAAATAAAGTCAGAATACACAGACATTTCACAATAAAGTAAGACCAACCTCTTAGTACTCAAATATTTGTTTGCTTTCCGAGTCACAATCTAGGCTACATACATTTCATTATTAATCGCCATATTTTCTTATTATTTCTTATTTCCTATTATGCACTTTACTTTTATTAAAAAAAAGTAAAATTTACTTTTATTATGCACATTACTTTTGCCTATACTAGTAAGTGAGAGGTAGGATCAGGATGTTTGTTTCTCTTTTGCGATGTGGCAACACTTTCGAAGTGAAAAGTGCACTTCGTGTCTTGCTGGAATAATCAGTCAGTAGTGCAAATTTCTTTTGTGGTCTTTGGGCTCTCAGATGACACTTCATCACTCATCGGCATGATTCTGTCATTGACATTACTAAATGGGCCCAGGAATACTTCCAGAAACCACTGTGGGTAAACACAATCCACCGTGCCATCTGCAGATGCCAAATAAAGCTCTATCATGCAAAAAGAAAGCCATATGTAAACATGGTCTAGAAGCGCCGTCATGTCCTGTGGGCAAAGGCTCATTTAAAATGGACTGTTTCAAAGTGGAAAAGTGTGAGTCCAAATTTGACATTCTTGTTGAAAATCATGGATGCTGTGTCCTCTGGGCTAAAGAGGAGGGAGACCTTCCAGCGTGTTATCAGCGTTCAGTTCAAAAGCCAGCATCTCTGATGGTATGGGGGTGCATATAAGTGCATACGGTATGGACAGCTTGCATGTTTTGGAAGGCACTATGAATGCTGAAAGGTATATAAAGGTTTTAAAGCAACATATGCTCCTCTCCAGACGACGTCTATTTCAGGGAAGGCCTTGTGTATTTCAACAGGACAATGGAAAACCACAGACTGCAGCTATTACAACAGCATGGCTTCGTAGTAGAAGAGTCCGGGTGCTGAATTGGCCTGCCTGCAGTACAGATCTTTTTACCTATAGAGAACATTTTGTGCATCATTAAACAAAAAATATGTCAAAGACGACCGCGAACTCTTCAGCAGCTGGAAACGTATATCAGGCAAGAATGGGACCAAATTCCAACACCAAAACTCCAGAAACTCATAACCTTGATGCCCGGACGTCTTTAAACTGTTTTGAAAAAAAGAGGAGATGCTACACCATGGTAAACATGCCCCCATCCCAACTAATTTGAGACTTGTAGCAGGCATCAAATTTGAAATGAGCTCATTTTGTGCATAAAATTGTAACATTTCTCATTTTAAACATTTGTTATGTTGTCTATGTTCTATTGTGAATAAAATATTGGCTCATGTGATTTGAAATTCTTTTAGTTTTTATTTTATTCAAATTTAAAAAACGTCCCAATATTTCTGGAATTCAGGTTGTATATTTACACACCTTTTGTTTACTAAATAGTTAAAATATCATATGTCTGAGTGTGATTTCAGTCGGGATTGCTCTCGTTCATCATGCAAACATCTCTTTTCGGCTCAGACATAACATACTGGGATTATTCATAGCATTATGCACATTGAACTACCACCTCAGCAAATGCAATATTCATCTCAAGGACCCAGTATACATTAGAGATGTAAAGAAGTTCTGTACTGTTTAGTAAAAATCATATAAAATCAGACATTACATATCTTTTAACATTGTTGCAAACACGGTTTCATAATTTCAGAGGAGAAAATCATATTTAAAGAAAAAGTATTGAAAAAGTGACGTTTGTCAAATAAAAGTGTGGGAAGAATATGACCAAATGCATAGCACCTACAGTCTTGTCTAATCGTGTGGTTAAATATAGTCAAGTGAAATCTGAATCTGGTGACCTATGTGTAGAACGGGTTGTGCGACGAAGAGGGGTGGGTGGCACAAGCACAACGATATTAAACTATTCCATCAAATCACCAGGCTTACTTATTTGTGCTTTGTCTTATTTTCCATTGACAACACCTGATAGGAAAAAGTGCATCAGTCTGATGTATTGCATAGGCCTATCACTGTAAGGAAATGCATATTACTGCTTTAAAACAGGCATCTAGCCTATAAATATCTACTAGAGACACAGACAGGCAGATAGATAGATAGATGAAGCTGGATTATGACATTACAATGAACAACATAATCATATAGAAAACATTAGCAACGTTTTATCAAATTTCTTTCAAAAGTTGTAATGAACTGTAAAGTAGTTGTTGGTTTTCGCGCGAGACATTGCGCTGACACTCAATTGATCACGCGAGAATGAAAATGGAACTCCCGGATTGGTCGCTTGAACACCAATTGAATCGAGGCTGAGTCGATCCTTCCTGACGGGGAATCGGGATAAAAAGTTTGAGGTGGACACACAACTGAAAGTTTGGAGAGTCGGAGGGAGGGGGTTAAATGCAGAGAGAGAAGATGAGCGACACAGAGGCATCTGAGCAACCTCAGCCCGAGAGAAAAGTTATCGGTAGGGCTTCAGTGACAATAATACGTTTATTTAAGACATACTGCAGATCATAGTAGTCTAATGAACACGTATGTATGTGGGGTGAAACGTGAATGACAGGCTTTACTGACAAAATTGCCGTTTGCATTGATCAGCTGTTTTTTTTCCTGATCCTGTGTTTTGCTTTGCATTTCGACAGTATCGTCTTTCAGAAAATGCTTTCATTTTTATGACGGACAGAAATAAAGTTGAATTCACTACTTCCACGTGCGACTTTACATGTTGTATCGAGAAAGCTGTAGATCAATGCTCTTTAGAAACCACGGTTAACGTCATCCTATGTGGGACCTATTTTACCATAACTAACTTCTCACTGGGCAGTCTGATTGTCTCTTGTTAGGATTTAATATTCTGTTTCTGTGATTACAGAATAAAGAGAAATTAAAGGAACATGTCTGGTAAGATCTAAAGTTGTCCATATTTGAAGCAGGCCAGCGTTTGGCTGTTTACACAGTGAGACTGCATTGATGACCCACATTTCTGCGCGCTGACACCATGTGCTTTGTGGGAGGGATTTAACTGCAGGTGTGCTGCATGTCGTTAGGTAAAAAATTTACATTATGAGCCATTTGTAATTGCCCATATTTACCCGTTGGAACGCATAATAATAAGAAAATCTCTTACTATCGGGCCAAAAACGCGTGTATTTTCGTCTACCATTATGTCTTGGATCAAGCTGTGACCTGCGCTTGAGTGGCCAAAGTGGTTGAAGGCTCTCAAAGTTTGTAGATGATTCATATACATGACCCAAAATGTTCAAATGAGTTGGTTCCTCGGGCTTTGCTTGAGCATGCGAATCCTGTCAGATCTTCTCTCTAGACGGTGATATACTATTTTTCTTATCTATTGCAGCGACAGGTGTGCAGGGAACTGTGAAATGGTTCAATGTGCGCAATGGATATGGCTTCATCAATAGGTATGTTAATAATACTGAAATGACTGCTCACATGACTAACTATATGCACAGAGACACAGTCTGTTGGATAATGTGGAGTCCAAACGTCTGAGACCACTAGTGCCTATCTGTTAAGTTTTCAGAAAATATTTGTTAAAATATTAGTTAAATTGTATTTAATGCTTTTTGTTTCACAGAAATGATACTAAAGAAGATGTGTTTGTTCATCAGGTAATGAGTTTGCTTTATAAACACAGCAACATTTCATTTAGACTATTTAAAGGTTATGGAGTAATGCAACTAGTGTCGTCTTGAACAAATGTTTGACTCGGATGGTAAATGCAGCGCATATACATGACATTCTTCCATAGTAAGTTTAAATGACATTAGAAAAATTAAAACCTATTGATCACGTATCACCTTAACGGTTTTTTTTTTTTTTTTTTTTTTTTTTAAATTGGTTTGACTTGCATTTTAACTCACCCACCATTGTTGAAAATTGATGTTATGCTAAGGATGTGCCTCTTCTCTTTGTGCAGACTGCAATAAAAAAGAATAACCCAAGAAAGTTCCTCAGAAGTGTGGGGGATGGTGAGGTTGTGGAGTTTGATGTTGTTGAAGCAGATAAAGTAAGTGGTATCTGGATAAATCAAAAGAGTGTTGGGGAATATTGTGAGTTTTATAACTTTTATAGCCTCTAAAAGTAGTCTTTCAACCCTCTACGGACACCTTGGCAATTGAATTGCCATTGGCTAGTAAATTGTTTTTGTTTACTCGCCAGACTGATATACTGTGTGTATATATATATATATATATATATATATATATATATATATGTATGTGTTTGTAAAATGGGAGATATATATTAGCTTTTTAAAAATCTGAAAGTATACTCTTAACATCAGTCAGTCAAGCATTATAATATGATAATCAAGTAGGCCTATTATTTAATGAGAGAACTTTAGTAATTAGAATTAAAACTTGGTAATCATGTATGAATGCATATTAGTCATTTTGGTCAGACTGGTGGTGGTGCTTTTTTTTGGTCATTTGGTGTTTGTTTAAAAAAAAAAGGAAAAAAAAAAGGAAAACACTAACAATAATACTGATCAGATAATAATGATGATGATAAGAAGAGGAAGAAGAAATTCTATTAATAAGAACAATATAAAATGCACTAAGGATTAATGAGCTGCTGGATTCGGGAATATTAATCGGGTTGTCTGGGTTCGCTCGAACTGATTTGCTCAAATTAAAACAGGGCCGATAATAGGTGAGCGCCAGCTAATGAGATTGTTGTTTGCGCGCCTAGTTCCGCCCACTACCGGAAAACCCGGAAGTTCGTGTTTTTTTTTTGTTTTTTTTTTTATAAACCTGGCAGTTCTTAAAAGCTGAATAATTCCAAAAGGAACGCTGTTATTTTGACAGGAAAATACAACAAAGAATATCGTTTACATGTAGCGCTTCAATTCTGCATGTTATGTAAGACTCTCGCTCGCTCTTTCTTTGCGTGTGCGACGACGAGACATGCGCCTTAACACTAGAGTTTACGGTACGTCAAACACCAGGGGCACGTTCAGGCTCACACCGGTGCCCAACGTTTTGCTACGGTTTCCGGGTTGAACGACATGTTTCCTGGAAACGGTGTGCAACGGGGTTTGAGATGCGTTTTCTCTTGTTTGGTGGGTGTGTTAAAAATGTCAGCCCAATCAGCAGCAACGTGTATATAAACCACGAGGTATTAAAGAGACAGATCGCACAATGGGTCCAAGTGAAGTCATTATGTGTCCGCTGCAGCTCGGTATACGCAACAATTGAAGATATTAGAAGACATGTTTGTCGTAAGAGTTTTATAGTAACATAGCATATCAACATGATGAATTTGTAAGTAAATGTAATTAACATCAAAATAAATTCACAAGAGCAAGTATATTGTTTGCACATGTTTATTTACATTAAAGGCAAAATAACTGAAATAATGAGAGCACAAGTATAGATCTGGAACTTCTAAAGTCTATCTAAATATCATGTAGTAATTGCAATGTCTTCTGGTCCATATCCTTTCCTTAGGAAGGTGTGCTAGACACTGATTAATGTAATATAAAAATACTATACATATTTATATATTTTGCTATTGTATTGTGGAGTGACACCTTCATAAACTTTTCTATGCTCCTCTGATTATATAATGGTAAATATTACAATATCATAGCACAACAACAGTGATCAGCAATAATGATAAACCTAATACTCACAATAAAAATAATAAGCTCATATGGATCATAACACAGTCTCGGAGGTAAGAAGTGGATTATCCTTCACCTGAGATTTCTTTTCATCCTGAAATGCGAGGCAAATGTTGGATCACAATTATTAGGAACCACAGTTTCCACAAATCCCTTCACTCGATTGGGATGTTCTCTTTTATTCTGGATGGCTAGGGCAGTGACTGTAACATTGAGTGTATTTTGCATTATTAAACACATATTTATACCGATTTCATCAGGCTCCGAAAATTCTTTAAAAAGAACATAAAGAATAGCCTTCTCAGCTGCCATAGTTGCAACTCTTGCGTCATCAGAACAGAGTGTTCAACGCATCACCGTTTCCGTTTAATAAACGTTTTGCACCGTTTTTCGGGGCTGAACGCAGCCCAGGTGCGATGCACATGCATTCAGATGAACTGGGGGAAAAAAAAAAAAAAAAAAAAAATGCGCAGATTGCTTCATGGAGAGTGACGCTCTGAAGCGCTCAGTCGTTAGGTGTGTTCGACTTCATGCAGCGCCACACAGACCTATCGCAGAGAGTAGCCGCTTGCAGTGAGTAGCCCCAGAGTGCACCCTGGACGATGGGGCGGGGCGACACGTGTCGCTCCGCCCACCCCCAATTTCATTGGTTTATAATACAGCAGAGCTTATTTGTGTAGACGTTTGTGCATGAGCATTCTTTTATATACGTTTTTATGAATGATCTATGCTGTTTAGCTGTACTACAGAAATATTAAGTGCTAACAACAGCGATTTAGTTAGAATCAATTAGCAAATGTTTTTTTTAAACTTATGACGAATTAGTTATAAGTCCCTATCAAATGCTTGGTGGCGGCATCTCCGAGTAGCTACTTGGGGCAGAACAGAGCTGTGTAATATGTGCGGCTCACGAATTAAATCTGGGGAACAAATTCTTAATTCGTTGCCATGATCTAGTCCTACCTATGCTATAAATAGCCTCACCTATGAGAAATATTATGTTTCTGTGTGATGAACATCATAGTGGTCCTCAATCTCAACAGGTGGGTTGCACGTTAAATGAAGTCCGATATTATTGCACTTTTCACAGTACACAAAGCAGACATACTTAAACATTGAGCAGTTTTAGCTGGGCGATGTTGATAAACATGATCCACTGTTTGAGATTTACCTGTTTTGTATAATGTATATTTATATGTAACCTGTATTCTTTAGTTTAGGATCGGTGGATAAGCAAAAAATTATGATAATTCACTGGACATAGGACAAACACGCAAATGGTTTTATTTTAAACAACTGTGGTGACAAATAAGACAATAATACCAAATAGTCCATCAGCGTGAACTGGGGTTTTATGTGTGGATAATGGGAATAAAAATCTTGCGAATTATTTATTTATTTATTTATTTTGCATATAGGCCTATTTTAAATGTTTTTGTTTACTAAAACAGCTGTTGTTAAATCTGACCTACAGCAAATATTATTATTAATGTGCTTTAGTGCGTATTTAAGCAATAAATGTTAATTTGCTCTGCAACATTTTTATTTATACTTTTATATGCTGTATGCACAAATTAAATTACTGGTTTTGTGGCTCAATCCTTTAAAAAGAACCAGGATTCACTGTACTATATTAGGCCTACTGATTTTTTATTTTTAGTAGTTGTTATAGTCTTTAATAAATAAAAACATATTAATCACAGAGAAGGTCTCTTTTAGGTAGGCTACTCATTAAAAGTGCTCACGTACTATTCCACAGATTTATAGCTCTGAGTGACTTAAATATTCGAGTAGTTATGGTCTATATGGCTAAGATCAGTCAGTGCAAGTTTCTTTCAGTTGAAACAGCTCAGATTTACATTTTAGTCTAGGACTAGACTTAAGCCTTGTCTGTGAAACCGGGGGGTAATATTTTAATGGTAACACTTTACAATAAGGTTCATTAGTTAACATGAACTAAGAATGAACAAGTCTTCTACAGCATTTATTAATCTTATTTAATGTTAATTTTAGCATTTACTAATGCATTATTAAAATCACAAGTTGTGCTTGTTAACATTAGTTAATGCACTGTGAACATGAACAAACAATGAATGATTGTATTGTTATTAATTAACATTAACAAAGATTAATAAAGATTGTAATAAATGCAGTGTTCATTGTTCATGTTAATTAATATATTAATGTTAACAAATAACACCTTATTGTAGTGTTACCGTTTTAATTAAATTAAACACACTTTATTTTGCCATTTGTATAATTTAATTTGAGCTTATAAGTTGCACATATCATCAAGTGTAACATCAATGTAACATTAAACTGAACTTGAAAGTGTTTCTATGTTGTATATCCATCTATCACAGACATGAAGCCTGATCTTATTTTGGTTATTCATTCGGTTTTTTTGAGTGACTCTAAAACTGTCATCTAATTTATTTTATTTTATTCTATTTTAATTATTTTATATTATTTTTTATAGATATAACCAGACTGAGATTGATATATGACTGCAGACATCTGGTGGACGAGCAAACACTCGGGTTTTACGAAATTCGACACAGAGATATTATTGTCTGTGCAATTCGAATGCCTGGTGGGGGAGGTATGACCAAAAATATCTCCTTTTGTTTAATACACATGTTCTCCTTTGCTTTTCATTTTAAGTGTAAAACACATTTAATAACATAACATCAATTTTCTCTGTTCTATTTTTGTCTTTTTTGTTTATATGGCTGACCATCATCTGAAGAGACCCAAGGAGCTGCCTCCACAATTCACAGGAGTGATTCTAATGAACATTTACCTCCCAACATGTAAATGTTTTGGACTCATGTGCAATACTACATTTTTTTTTTTTTTTTTGAATGACGTAGTTAGAACCACCTCTGTGTGTCTGTACATTTTGTACATACTAGTAAATATTGTAAATTGAATTTTTCACTTTGTTTTTTACTCTGCAGCTCAGTACTGACTAATAAAGTTGTATTTAACATTTTCCTTGACTTTCCATCATTTAAATAGTTACACTAACATAATAAAAGCTACATCAGTGGATCTTGTACACTTAAAACTAATCATTCTGTCATCATTTACTCTCCCTTAAACCAGCATGAATTTCTTCTGTGGAACATAAAAGGAGATATTTTGAGATTTTTTTGGTCAACAATCTCTTTAAGTGGTTTTGCTTCGGCACACACATTAAACTGAAAATCAAGTAATGACTCAATATGTTGCTAAATAAACAAATGTGTCTTTAAATTCTGAAATGAATTAATAGTGCATAGTGATATGCACAACTATTAACTTGGCATATTTTGAAAATCAGTTTTCATCTATATGTTGTTTGTTTGTTTATTTAACAGGGACAATACTCTAGGCATTGTTACACAGAAAACTGATGCTGTGTACATAGGGCATACATCATAAAGCTAGTGTGCAGCCCTCATCCCTGGATAGGCTTTAACATAAAATCAAAACAACCAAATAAAAAACAAACAATCATCACAAGGAACAAAAAAGTACAAATACACGTGTATATACAGATAGCTGTGTGAATATGTTGTACCTAAACAATCAACAATGGCATATTGACATAAAAAGTCACAAACATAAATGTATATTATCTTGCATACAGAGAGAAAATGAAAACGTAATCAGCCTGAATAAGCCAAAGGTACTCAATGTTCACATCGCTGTTAAGATTTCATACATTGTTTCAGCTTTGTAGAGAAAACTGTGAGTTCTAATTGCAACTTTAAATGTTTTATATTAAAAGATTATTGTGATTATTGGGTAGCTGGTGCTCTACTAATAATGAACATTAAATGTTAATTTCAAGCATTTACACCATCAATAAAGCAGCTTGTGAATAGTCATGTAATGCTATTTACTTCAGAAAAGACAACAGTAAGGAGTTAACTTGTAACGTTTTGGGGGGTACATACAAATGTTTCTGCATATGGGCCCGGGGCTGACTTGCTACGCCACTGCCCATCACTACTGTATTTTTGTTTCAACTGACAGATTACAATTGAGGCAAGGCCATATATATGCTGTTTTTATAGATGAGAATTAAAAAAAAAAAAATCAAAACTTAACCAATCATACTTATGAAGAAATTGACAATGATGCCACTTCATTGGTTTCTGATCCATTACTTTTAAAGTTTGCTTGTATAATGATATTACAGACTTAACAACTGATTGGGAAACCTGACCCCAAATTATCGCACAATAGGTCATATTTGATAATATCATAGCGTGCATAAACATTTGAGCGGCTTTAAGAGATATACATGGTCTTATCAAAAGAAAACAGTTCAAATTTATATTAATAGTCTCAGACATTTTCTTAATATGGGCATCAAATTTAAACTGAGAGTCTACCATGACACCTAAATATTTAAATTCACTCCCCTCCTTGATTTCCTTTTGATCAGTTTTCATTTTAAATACATCCAGGGCTTCTTTACTGTTCTTTATTGAAAAACACACTGAAACTGTTTTGATGTCATTTAAAGTTAAACAGTTATCCTGCAGCCACTGGCAAACACTGACCAGTTGTCTGGTTAACATTTCTGCAGCCCGATGAGAAGTTTCAGGTGTTATATAAATAATTGTGTCATCTGCATACATTTGACAACCAACCTCCTGGCAACTTTAAGGTAAATCATTTATATACAGTGCCCTCCACTAATATTGGCACCCTTGATAAATATGAGCAAAGTCGGCTGTGAAAATAAATCTGCATTGTTTATCCTTTTGATCTTTCACTCAAAAAAAATCACAAAATTCTAACCTATCATTGAAGTAAAACAATTGACAGTGGGGAGAAAATCTCATGATGAAATAAATGTTTTTCTCCAATGCATGTTGGCCACAATTATTAGCACCCCTAGAAATTCTTATGAGTAAAATATCTCTGAAGTATATTCCATTCATATTTACATTTTTTAGCACACCAGGGTGATTATGAACATGAAATTATCCAGCCATGACTTCTGTTCCACAGGATTATAAATATGAGGAACACAAAGCCAAATTCCCTTAATCATCCATCACAAGGAATAAAACCTAAGAATATATTTCTGATGTGCAGAACAAGATAACTGATCGTCACAAATTAGTGAAGTGGCTTTAAGAAAAGAGCTAGAGCAGTGAAAATTCCCATTTCCACCATCGGGGCAATAATTAAGAATTTCCAATCAACA
>JAFVLL020031923.1:0-67418 GCA_021397915.2 Tor tambroides
AAAGTTTCGGAGGCAGTGTGTAAACGTGATTGACATAACGTGAGGTCGTATTTATTTTTTAACGTGCGAAAATTTCGGACTGGGTGTGCAATGACATTTAAATTGTTTGTTTAGTAAATCGTTTGGTGCGTGTGTATCAAGCAGTAGGCTACTTTTAAAAACTGAGGTGCTGCTATTTGTGCTTTTGTTTTATAACGCTAATAAAAAATAGCCTACCCAATGTTTTTGTCACGTGTGGTGCTTTGATTTAGCATTACTTCATCTTATTTAAACGCAATCATGTTTAAAGCCTGCTATTCTGGATGTTAAGTTGAACGAATATTTGAGTAGGCTATTTGTGTAGCCGACATTTTTTTACAAGCTCTGAGAGAAAGTCCACGGGAGCAGGCGGGAGTGGAACACGCAGGTTGCGGGAGCGGGCGGTCCTGGTCAGAAATTCAGCGGGAGCGGGCGGGTTTAAGAAAATAGTCCCGTGCAGGGCTTTACTTGCGTGCACACAAACATGTTTTTTTTTGTTTTTTTTTCTAAATAGTTCCCACAATATGTGATAACTTCAATTGCATTTAGGTCTACACCTTTTTATTTTATTGCACAGGTTCGAGAGCACATGTGGACCATCATAATGGAGTCGGTGGTACCGTCAGACAAAGGCAACTACACCTGCCTGGTGGAAAACAAATATGGCAGCATCAATCACACCTACCAGCTGGACGTAGTCGGTCAGTCATGGTTCTTTTCTCGTCTTACCTCAACATTTTGAAATTTAGTTTTAAGTCCAACTTTTTTTGTTGTTCTTTGTATGTGAGCAAATTTGTGTTGGTCTCCCTTTCCCCACTAGCTCAGCTGCAATGATTTATTGCTAAACCTCTGATTAAATCGATTCACCTTTTTTTTTAGCAAAGCACAAGAGATGGCAAATGATCCCCAAGGGAGGGTCGCAGAACCACTGCAATGTTTACTCAAGTCAATCAGATGCAAATGGGTGTTGTTCACCATGCAGCTAATGCTCTGGTGCAGCACCACTAATGGTCACCATTACTTCCCTGAAATGAACCGAAGTAACGGGTGGCTTTACACTTTGCGTGCGAGGGTCTGTGTGCTTGTCAAGGACAGGCACGTGGACTCCGTTGATGGTGTGTGTTAAATGATCCATTGCAAATACAAAGTGTTTACTTGATGCCGTGGATGAGTTAGAGACGCGGTTAGTGGCTGAAGATGAGATCAGAGTATTTGGAATAAAGTAATTTAAACACTGATTGGCTGACGTGGACTTGATTGATGCCTTCATTAAGTAGCAAATAAATCAGTGCTACACCCATCTAGACTGAGCCCACTGTGACATCATTTGCACCATACATACACATTGATGAGAAGACATTGTTTGAATTTGGCACACAGAAGACACTCGCACATTTGTGCCATCAAGTCATCCTGGGAAGGTCCTGCTTATTAGTTTAAAGGTTGAAATTATGATGTAATGACATGTGCATGATTTTGATTTTGATGAAATGGACACATTGGGAAAGTTCATTTTTCTTTCTCTTTTTTCCCACATGAAAGCGTTTTTTCCCCCTAGTACCACAAAATGAAGAACAAAAGAATGCATGCAAGGGGTGTAGTTGATGCTGAATTTATTATTCTTGTGCAGCCACAGAGATTGAGAAATGTAGAAAGTCAGATTTGCGTGGTACCAGCTACAACAAAGATACCCAAATCAGGACCTGTGGGCAGTAGTTGGCCCATGGATATCTTTTGATTTGGCCTTCCATGCTATATCACAAGAGGGGGAAATGTAGGAGAAAAAATGTACTATTGAAGCATATCTTCATTTCTAATTTCAGTTTTGTTTTAACATGTTTTTTATTATTTAAAGAAAATAAGATAACTTGATTGCAAAATGAACGTTTTAACATAATATAATCAAGAACAAAAAAAGTGTTGTTTAAATAAAAAAAAAAAATAAGGGGTTGTATTGGGCATCTCAGGTACCGCACTCCAGTGGTTTGAGTCTTACCTCTCAGATAGGTCCTTCAAGGTATCTTGGAGAGGTGAGGTATCCAAGTCGCAACATCTAGCTACTGGGGTGCCTCAGGGCTCAGTTCTTGGACCACTTCTCTTCTCTGTCTACATGACATCTCTAGGTTATGTCATTCAGAAACATGGCTTTTATCACTGCTATGCTGATGACACTCAACTCTACCTCTCATTCCATCCTGATGATCCGACAATAGCTGATCGCATCTCAGCATGTCTAACAGACATTTCTTGCTGGATGAAGGACCATCACCTTCAACTCAACCTAGCTAAGACAGAACTGCTTGTAGTTTCAGCAAACCCATCATCACACTACCTTCCAGTTAGACTCATCAACCACCCTTCAAAACAGCCAGAAACCTGAGTTGTACTGATAAGCTGAATTTCTCAGACCACATTGCTAAAACTGCCTGGTCCTGCAGATTTGCTTTATACAACATTAGGAAGATCAGGCCCTTTCTTTCGGAACATGCAACACAACTCCTTGTTCAAGCTCTTGTTCTGTCCAGACTGGACTATTGCAATGCTCTCTTGGCAGGTCTTCCAGCCAGTTCCATCAAACTTCTACAGTTAATCCAAAATGCCGCTGCAAGATTAATCTTTAATGAGCCGAAAAGAACGCACGTCACACCTCTGTTCATCAATTTGCACTGGCTACCAATAGCTGCTCGCATAAAATTCAAGGCATTAATGTTTGCCTACAAAACCACCACTGGCTCTGCACCCCTTTACCTAAATTCAGTTCTTCAGACCTATGTGCCCTCTAGAACCTTGCATTCTGCAAGTGAACGATGCATTATTGTACCATCCCAAAGAGGAACAAAATCACTTTGATGAACTTTTTCATTAACTGTTCCCTCCTGGTGGAATGGCCTGCCCAACTCAATCCGAGCAGCTGAGTCCTTAGCCATGTTCAAGAAACGGCTAAAAACACATCTCTTCCATCTTTATTTGACCCTCCAATTTTAGTACTCTCTATTCTAATTCTATTTTATCTATCTGTCTTCTTTGTATCTATCTGACCCTCTAACTCTAGCTTTCTTTTTTTTCTATTCTACCTACTTGATTTCTTAAAAAAAACCCCAGCTTGCTTTTTTCCTATTCTACTTATTTTCTTTCATACAAAAAAAACCTTGCTACGTGTACTGCGTTAGGCTAACGGAGACTTGTCATAGCGCTTGCATATTGTTACTCTTTTTTTGGTTTTGATTGCTTCTGTTGCCCCATTTGTAAGTTGCTTTGGATAAAGGCGTCTGCTAAATAACTAAATGTAAATGTAATGTAAATGTATTGGCTTAAACGTTTAGTCACCTTACCCCTGGTTTCACAGACAAGGCTTAAGCGTAGTCCCCGACTAAAATATAAGTCTGAGCTTTTTCAACTGAAAGAAACCTGTACTGATTGATCCTGAAATATGTCAGTGCCCTTGTTTTGTCTCAAGAGGCACACCAGTAATGTTTTTTCTAAGGCATGTCTATAAAAATTACTTTAAAATCCTAATTGAACTATGGCCTAGTCCTGGCTTAAGCTAAGCCCTGTCTGTGAAACCACGCCTTAATGTTAAGTTGTACTAAGTGAGAACTTTTTGAACTGTTTGAGTTGACTAAACTTAAAATTTTAAGGCAGCATGAACACATAAAGTTGAATCAACTATTTTTTTTAAAGCAGTGTAGTAAAATTTTGGACACCTCTGGACTCACAATGAGAGCCAGTGGCAGATTGTCATTTAGTCAGAAGGCCTGAGAGATGGGCTGTGGCTTAAAATAACATTTCCACTCATTTCCACCAAATTACAGCAATTATAATAAATGTTTAGCCTGCATGTTAAAGAGGCTGCTTCCTGCAGGCTATATGACATTAGTGTTTATTGAACATCTGTTGAATATCCCATTTGCTGTGTGGATGTAGATTCCAGATTTGATTTCTTTAAGAGGAGAAAAGGATTAAAAATCTGTGTTTATGTTAATGGGGTCATTTCAACAACACTAACTGTGTACAGTGTGTTTGTGTGTTTTATTTAGAGCGTTCACCGCACAGGCCAATACTCCAGGCGGGGTTGCCTGCTAACCGTACAGTAGTGGTGGGGAGTGACGTGGAGTTTGAGTGTAAAGTCTTCAGCGATCCTCAGCCACACATCCAGTGGCTGAAGCACATTGAGGTTAATGGCAGTAGAGTCGGCCCAGACGGACTGCCATATGTTCGGATCTTAAAGGTAAAAACCATTTAACCAGTCAACCTAAATGTTTGATTAAAGTGCTTCTGTGTTGTCTGTCAATTAATTTTCTCCCCGCCATTAATGGAATTTTCCAGCATTTATGAGATGACGCTTCCGTGCCATTGACCGAATTTTCCAGCTTTCCATATTTTCACTGTTATACAGTAGGAGGTGCTAATACACATCTTCTTAAAGAGTACAGAATCTCTGGATCGAAACACAAGCAAAGAAGCAGAAATAATTAATAGCATATATAAGCACACACATATACATATACATATATATATATATATATATATATATATATATATATATATATATATATATATATATAAATGCAATCATCAAACATTAATAGCATATTACTCAAAACTGCCTAATGCTATACCAAATGAAATGATGATCAAGGAAATGGCTGGCAACTTTTTTTTTTTTTTTTTTTTTTTAATAAATGTTGGCAGGGAAAGAGTTATTAATAACATAGTGACACCTCAGAGTTTACAATATTTCGTCATCTTCAATGATTCAACTAATTTAAACTCACCCCACATCAGTGTTATTGTGGTGTTATTTATATTCTATTATAGTAGTTATTAATATTTTGAATATTTTGCTGTGTTTTTATATATTTCTGTTTAGCTTTAATTTATTCCAGTTTTAGCATTTTTAGTACTTAAAAACTTAGTCACTTAAACCACATTTAGGTAATACTAACTTGGCAATGAACTGAAATAAGTTTGTTTTTTCCATATTTTTTATTTCAGCTATATTTAAATTATTGAATATATTTATTTAATAGTTTTAGTTTTGTTTGTTTTCCAATAGAAGTATATGAAGCAAACATAAACCAATTGCCAAGTGTGTATAAGCCAAGTGTGTATAAGCTTTTTTTTTTTTTTTTTTTTTTTTTTTTTTTTTTTTTTTGTGGTAATTGATGTTGTCACAGATACTGCTGATATTGCTCATGTTGTAACCTGGAACATTTTTTTAAATACAAATATCAGAAATTTGTGTTGATCTTCACCTTTTCTGTTGCTATCCAAAAATTTTTGTCCACGTCTTTTTTAAAGTAAATTTCACCATTTTTCTTCACCTCTATGGGCAGAGCACCTGAGCAAATGGAGCAGGACTAAGAGCTTTTGGGGAAAATATAAGCCATGTTCTTGGCAGACTGTCATAATGTATTTCATAAGAGCAGTAATGGCAGGTGTTGTCATTCAGTGACCGCTGGGATCACAGTGACCTCAATGTTTGACTTTGTGCTTGACCTCTGACATATGTTTGACCTCTGCAGCACTCTGGGGTCAACAGCTCGGACACACAAGTCTTGACGCTGTACAACGTGACAGAAGAAGAAAGTGGGGAGTATATATGTAAAGTGGCCAATTATATAGGCCAAGCCAACCAATCAGCATGGCTCACCGTCGTTAAACACATGCAAGGTAACACACGACCCCTGCTATAGAGATTCATCAGTGCAGAAAGAAGCAGACATACACAGTTAGATGGAGGCAGAGTCAGCGGTTATCAGGCTTTTAGGTGACCGCGATACATCTTCCCACTTCGTCGCTCTTTTTTTATTTTCTGTGGTGCCGTAAATGACGCCATGGAAAATCCCAGCAGAGCAACTGGAAGTATTTTGGCTTTTGTTTACACTGGACGTTTCCTTCTCTCCATCTTTGTGCTACACTTTGCCCTCCTAATAAGGGTGTGTTTCATGCCCTCTGAAGATTACTTGCGCTCTCTTGCACTTCAAAAGCGTTTCACTGGCACCTTGGGAATGTGCCCGTCTAAATTCCTTCAGCTCGCTCAAGGGCTTATTCTCTACCTGGCTCCACTTCGCTATTGTTTTGCTTTCATAATTAAATTCTACAGTGTAGTGTCTCTTTCTTCCTCATAGGGTTGTCACAACTGCAAACATTGTACTAATAATACCAGTAAAAATTCACAAAAAAAAATTATATTCAACACTCTCCTTTATTTTAAACTCTAAATATTAATATATTTCTACTAAAAGCATATTTCACAGTCTGGAAATATATCGAGTTTTCAAGCAAAAATTTAGAAATGTGAAGAAAGGCTACAATTTTACATTTCATGGTATATTTGATTGCTTTTAGAGTAGAAGCTGAAAAATAATAATTCCTGCTTTCCAGAAAGCAGTAGGGCGATGTGTCCACAATTAACATGAGCATACAGGAAGTGAGGAAAAGTGAGGAAAAACCTTTTAACCAGTCCACATCAATCGGAAAAATTCATGTTATTTTTCCTAGACTTTGTATTATATTATCTGGCCAATAGTACTCACTTCTGAAGATGGCCACAATTTTCATAATAGAACATGCCAGTATTTTTTTGATGTGTTGACACCACTTGGATAGCAAATTCAATAGGTACTATAGTATCGCTCCAGTAAGTGAAGTTCCAGTTCCTCTCTTTCTCTTTCTTTGTCACACATTCTTTAACAGGCCTTTCTAATCCCTTCTTGCTTCCTTTTCTAAATATACAGTCTCTGCTGGGTAATGTTCCATGTGGCCCGTCTTGTGCATGTGGAAATGGACTCTAGGGTGGCGAGGGGGTAGACATCACCCTCATCTTCAGGTGTTGGGTCTCTAGCAGGTGGAGCCATGTGCTCCGTTCTCATCTAACCATAAATCTGTCAGCAGGGTCATCGAAGGATCCAATCAGGGAGCAGTCCTGATTTCTTTAAAGGTGCTGAAGGGTGTTTCTCCAATGCCTTTCTCTTATGTTGTCAGATCTTCACCGCTCTTTATCCAAAACCTCTCTCTCTCTCTCCTCTGGTGGGTTTTCCCGGAGCTCTTCGGCTTCATCCTGTGGTTCTTTTCTCTATAGACGGCAGGCGTCAACACCACGGATAAGGAGATGGAGGTACTGCAGATCAGGAATGTGTCTTTAGAGGATACTGGAGAGTACACCTGCTTGGCTGGGAACTCTATCGGCCACTCCCATCACTCTGCATGGTTGACTGTCTATAAAGGTATCTTGTGGTGCTTCTTTTGGTTGCTGGTTTCTTCTCTCTGTCTAACAGCGGCAGTTCACACTGTGGGTTGAATTCAGTCACATGACTGCGTTGTTTCTTCATAAAATCAAACAATACTTTGTTCAAAAGTTTGACTTAATGGAAAGCACAAAGTATTGTTTTTGACCCTCATGCTCTGATAAAATTGACTTTACTGGAGTCCATTAGACCACAAAATAACTCTACTCTGTTTTAGCACATAGACTCACTTTTCATAAATGTGACTCATCTTCAATCAATTTGACAAAAATGCAATAAAGCAAACCATACTGAGCGTGTAAGAGAATCCTAGCATGTGAATGTCATAAATTTTTTAAGCTATTAAATTGGCCTCAGAGACCCATTGTCAGTGCCAGTAAACACTTGCTCTTGTGTTTACTTTCATTGCAAGTAATGCAGTGGTTTTGTAGCAAATAACAATGCAAACGTATTCTTTGTGAACCGCACCATTCTTCAACCCCTTTGTGTCTGCTTTGTGGTTTTTGTATTCATCTGGGTGTTGACTGACACTCGAAATTTCAGTCGAAGCATGTCAAAATGACATGTTTCTAGTCTTTCTTTAGAAAAATGGAATCGAAGCGAAGCCAAACCTCTCACAATCTCAGAGTAAAACTGAGCTTTTTAGAGGTGCACAAAGTAAATATTTACTCAAAGACAGGAACAGTACTTTTGAAACATCGTTAAGACTAATGTGAGTTGATGACTGTAACTGGACTTATTAAAGCAGTTTCATTCTAATGGATCGCCTCATAGTGCCAATGTTGAGCTTGTGTGAACAACCGTATAATACTTGCTTTATTTTGGTAACCACATGTTATTTATTCACTTGCGGAATAAAATAATCATGGCCAACTGGCATTGATAAAGAGCAATTGCATTTTATTTTACAGTACATGTACTTAAAAAGTACTTACAGAAATACTAAAGTTCACTACTTGGATTAAATATGAGTTAAAGTTAGGTTTAGTACCTAGTTGTAGTACATATATATAGAACAGGACTGTAAAATGAAGTGCTACCAAGATAACTGAGAGTAAATATATTGACAGAAATTCCATGCACTGCTAACCTAATTAGAGACATTTGGCAAACATCTCTAATTATTCTCGCAAAGTACGTCAGAAACTGTAATTTAACTGCAAAATAAGTTATGTAAAGCAAAACAAATAACAACCGAGAACAGATGACATATTGTGGCTAGTGGTTTGGCAAAGCTTTGTTTCCATTATAAACTTTTATATTATAAAACACTTTTCCTAGTTTTTCAAGATTAACCTGTTTCCGATTAACATTTCTGTTTGCCTGAACACTGGACAAGCATCCCAAAGAGCATGATTTTAAGCATAAAGGCTATGCTGCCATCATTTCTTCTTTGGCTCAGGTTTGATAAATGCCTCACTCAGAGGGTGAATCTGTTTAAATATATTTAAGTAGATTCAATTTATCAAGATGCTAAGTCTTAAATACATTTCAACACTTAAGAATGAAATTTCATTCTCACTGTTGAATGTTGGTTTTCTTGCATTTGCATGTTGCAGTCAGCAAATTCTGGGCTTAAGTCTTATTACAAAACGCATTTTGTAAATACTTTAGCGTTTGAGCTTCATGTTCACACTACGATATTCATATTTGATTGTTCATTTAGTTATTAAAAGAGAAGGCAAAGAGAAGTGATCTGTCAATGAGATGCATTTGCATGTGTATTGTTGTGTGCTGTGTGAAATGTATACATGACACAATAGCATCTTTTGTGTGCATGAATTGTGTGAAAGAAACCCCAGTATTACGAACCAGAGCCTTGGGGCAGACAAACACTAACCAAATAGCATAGGAAATATCTGTATCAGCCAGACTTCTCATGTAATTTTACCCTCATAACCTAGCTCTCCATTTATACTGAAATGCATACCCGCTCAGATTTTGTCTACCCACCCAGATAAGCCATTCCTCTCAATTTACATTTGTATTTGTGTTGCAAATTTAATGTCTCATATGAGTTTACATAAGGCCAATTTTTGGCCTAATCTCGAAGCGAGAGCTGCCAAGTATCATGAGCAGTGGTTTCCTTCTCCTGCTAGTCACATAAGCGGAAGAATGTGCCATGAAACCCGATCCATGAAAGAAGTAATTATCATGCTACAATAGGAGTTTGTGTTCATTGCAGTGTGCCACTCACGTGAACGACGACATCTCCAGAATTGTTTTAAGAGGTTTTTTGGTTTGTTTTGTGCATGTATGTGTGTGCATCAGTGTGTCTGTGCTTTTACAAAGAATTGCACATGTGTATTCAGGTTTATGTTAAAATAACAATGGCCTAGAATAAAAGAGGTCTCCTGCAAAGTATCCTTTCCAACTGACCTTTTGCTAAGCTCCATCCCACCTATGTTTGCTATATTTAACAAACATGTAATAAATGTAGTAAATGAACATTTGTCACACTTTATATTAAGGTTCAATTCTCACTATTAACTAACTAACTACAACTTTTGTCTCAATAAACGTCTAATTTGCTGCCTAATAATAGTTTGTAAGATAGTGGTTAAGTTTAGGTATGTTGTTGTGTTAAAGGATCTAAAATATGGTCATGTAGAATAAGACATTAATATGTGCTTTATAAGTACTAATTAACAGCCAATATGCTAGTAATATGCATGCTAGTTAATAGTGAGAATTGTTCCATAAAATAAAGTGTGACCTATATAGGTAAGAGATGAAATTTAAAAAAGTAAACGTGCAAAAAAGTAAAAAAAGAAAAAAAAAAAAAAAAACGGAAAGAGAAATGATATTTCAACTTGCTGCTTGAAAATCAAAATTGCAAGATATAATTTGTGGATTGTGTGATTTAAATCACAAAAAATTTACTTTTATAATTGCAAACTTATTGGAAATGGACTTCCATAATTATTACATGAATATAGTTAATAAGTTTAATTTACTTTAGAGCAAATGTAGGTGTTTTACTGATATATACATGTTTATTTGGAAATGAGGGGATTCGAATATTTTAATCCACTGCATCAAAACTTATTAAATGTGTTTGAAATAAATAAATAAATAACCCAGTGTGTCCTCTCTGGATACATTGTGTCACTATTTTAAGTGCCCCAGCAACGTTTGATAAATCTCGGCATATTTTATGCAAAAATCCATTTGAAACTGCTGAAACACATGGTTTCTAAAAGCATATAAATCCTAATTCAGCCCGCCCTATTATCAGACAAGCTTTTGTGCTTCTAAGTAACATTAAGGCTGGACTTATCAAAGGGTCGGTTGCAGTGATTGTCAAAGATTCAAGCTCTGCTGGTACAGAGCTCTGTTTGCACCTGTATAGTCTGAATTTCTCATTTTTAGCACACAAAGGTAAATAAACACATCCTCACCGTTCCTTCAGCATTCAGCAAGCTCATTCCCTTCCCTTCTGCCACCTTGCATTGCTCCCTTCTTTCATAATCTAGCCATTCCTCCGACTCCACTGCCAAACCAGACCTACCTGGAGGTGCTGATCTACTGCGTGGGCTTCTTCCTCATCTGTGTGATGGTGGTGACCGCCGTGCTGGCCAAAATGCACAGCTCGGCCAAGAAAAGTGACTTCAACAGCCAGCTGGCCGTCCACAAGCTGGCCAAGAGCATCCCGCTGCGCAGACAGGTAACAGAAAGTAGATAGGGGGTTTGATCTCTTTACCACTAAACAGAAACGTCTCATTTCAACAGCTTCTTCTCATGTTAATGTTACTGTTGAACGTGTTGTAGCATGTGATGGATACTGAAGTGTTTCTCCAAAAAAGTGCAGATCACCTTCAGTGGTTGTCTAGATCCACAATACTGTTTGAAGATAATTATAATGTTAAGCAATGAAAATTCTGTCAAAGAGGTTTCAGTAAATATAATCTTAGTCGCACTTTAAAGACCAATTCTCACTATGAACCAACTATTCATAAAATGACTTTTGCCTCAGTAAACTCCTAATTTGCTGCTTATTAATCGATAGTAAGATAGTTGTTGAGTTTAGGTATGGGGTAGAGATTAATGGATCTAAAATATAGTAATTCAGAATAAGGCATTGATATGTGCTTTTATAAGTACTAATAAACAGTAAATATGCTAGTAATACGCATGCTAATAAGTAGCACGTTAATAGTGAGAGATGGTCCCTAAACTAAAGTGTTGCTCTGTTCCTTAAGGTACGGTCACATTTGCGAAATTCCATGAGCAAAAAAGGCAAAAGTCTATTTTTTTTATTGTGTACTGATGTATGGGCATTCTCAAACCAAGCAGCACTGAATCTGCATGACCAACTTGAACTCATTGTGAAATTCACATGGATTCCTACTGAAAAGACTTGATTTTACCTGGGAAGATGTATGAAGTCCCTTTCAAACCAGGCTGAGGTGAATCTGCATGACCAGCTTGAACCTGTTGTGAAATCTGCATAGGGAAATTATTTGTGAATATTCAGATCATGCATTCCTAATGAAATAAAGCTTTCATATGGCTTTAAAAGACTTTGAGTATAATGTGTAATTTAAACTCAAGGTTATTGTCAATAGTCTAGTGATGTATAAAGTCACTTTCAAACCAGGCAGCAGCGAAACTGCTTGCCCAAATTGAACTCATTATGAAACCTGCATGGGAAAAGTTTCACAATAATTTCCAGATCATGTTGATTCCTACTGAATTTATTGGACTTTGCCCACAGTGATGTATGAAGTCACTTTCAAACCTAGCAACTCTGAATCCTGTGTGACAAACTTGAATGTTTTGCGAAACCTGCATGAGGAAATCATTCACCATCATGAGAAATTCCCATTCATGTGGATTCCTATTGAAATGGCTGTTTTATTGGCTAAAATTCTCCAAATATGAGTAAATATGACCACACGTTTTTTTAAGTTTGCATATAATGCGAAACATTACATTTTTTTTTAAATGTCAGAATTTAAAAAATCTCTGTAAAGTTATTTTTGTAAATTGTATTTACATTGTTAAAAAAAAAAAGTTTTCCTCAAGGTTTTATGTTTGCCTTAAATGGCAAACTTTTACTTTCTTGTTGAGCTGATTGTTGAATTTTGGGTTTTGATTGTGTAGCTCTGTTTTCTTGGAGAACTGCTATTTGTTGGATAATGTCAGTGAGTATCTCATATATCTGCATCAGCATCTGTAGGTGCCTCTTGAGCTAGTAACTCACATACACACAAGTCTTCCTATGTGCATTTCTGTTGCTGTCTTGTATGGAGAGTAAGCTGTAAGTGTTTGCATACAGGTGTCTGTGGACTCCAGCTCATCCATGCACTCGGGTGGGATGCTGGTCCGGCCCTCGCGTCTGTCCTCCAGCGGCTCCCCTATGCTCTCAGGGGTCTCTGAATATGAATTGCCCCAGGACCCTCGCTGGGAGGTGGCCAGAGACAGGTAACACACACACACACACACACACACACACACACACTGTACTTGTCATTTGTTGACCATCTGATGCATAAAAATGCTCAAATGTCCTGGAGAAATGTTGGCTATTCAACAGTGATTAATATTGTGTGTGTGTGTGTGTCTCAGGCTGGTTCTTGGGAAGCCGCTTGGCGAGGGCTGCTTCGGGCAGGTGATGATGGCCGAGGCTATCGGGATGGATAAAGACAAACCCAGTCGTGTCACTAAAGTGGCTGTCAAGATGCTCAAATGTAAGTGTTTTCTGCCACCGTTGTTAGCCGACGGTTCTGTGTGTGTGGTGTAAAAATGGAAGTATGCCAGCAAACTCTGTCTGGATTTCAGTGTCTCATGAGGAATCTGGTGGTCTGCTGAGCTTTCGCCTGTATTTCAGCTTGACCCTGAAGCATGTTAATCGAGCTCTTGTGTCACACACCATACCAGAGCAGCTGTTTATTCTGATTCAGATTCTGTCTGTTTCCCATCCTCTCCTCAGCGAGTGAATGCTCGTAAACATTAGCAAACACTCTTGACTACTGTTTCCTGAACTAATAGAATTTTAGTATTATTTCTAGTATTATTTTTTTATTGTTGAGTATTATTTATATAATATTATAATAATATATTTTATTATTATTATTATTATTATATAATTATAGTATAATTAATTATAACAATATTAATATGATTGTATTAATTAAATTAGTATATTAATATAATTATATTTTTGTTGCTATTATGTATAAATATTATAAATATCATACTTTGGCCTATTAATATTTTGAATTAGCTTTTTTTATTTTTCCAGGTTTCATTTCAGTTTTAGTAATTTTATGTGCTTTTGTCATTTTTAATACTCTTTTGTACGTATTTAGATTTAATTTTGTAATAGGTTTATTGTAATTGTAATAAATTGTAATAGATTTACTCTTACTACTATATATATATATAAGTGCTGTCAAAATTAGCGCGTCAGTTTAACAATTAAAATTAAGCGTTAAAATTAAAACGTCGTTAACAGGGGCGGGGCTAGTGTTGGTCACCCCACTCACAACTGCTGCCTCTGTCTCTTTTTCTTGCTGAGAAGTGCATTGATTTAGTCACAGAAAGTCTTTACTAGCACATCAAACAGGAGACGTTTCAGACGCACGCTCCATTTCGATTCAGCGCCAGGCGCGAGTCAAACGAGCGTGGAAACGGTACTGTGCTCGTAGCACGTGATCTTCAATTGCACGCACAAAGATGCCGGCGCATGCTGTAGCCTTTATGATTTCATATCAAAGCGCGAAAGAAACGATGTGCATGCAATGTCGTGGTCAGTTAAGTCATGAAGGCGATTAAAGCTGCCTTAAAACTGTGAATGCATGTATTATATGTTATATATGCGTCACATTTAAGAACATGTCTCTAAAAGGGTTTTCAAAACTGTCCTGGAGCAGCCCAGCACTGTCTCACTCATCTAATACACCCGATTCAACTCGTCAGCTCATTAATAGAGACTTTAAAACCTGAAGTGGGTCAGAAAAGGATAGGGAAAGAGAGTTGAGAGAAAATACAATGTGTGAGATCCACATGTTCAGCAGCGGCAGCTCTTAAAGAAGCAGCACCCAAAATAACCTATTAACCCAGCTGCTGTGATGTCTGTTCATCAAAGAGTGAAATCAATAACTTTGATAGCCTTAAGGATTCATCTATAATTAATTTAGAATTTAGTGTTTGATAACTTTATTCGACTTCTGTATATTTCCTACTTCCTGAAGGGCACAGGTAGCTAAATATGACATTTGTTATAATGGCTTTATGTGAAGATTGTTTAAAGTTCACATAAATTAGAAGTTATTTTATTAAAATCTAATAAATATTAAAATTGATAGCTCTCAATTATACTGTAATTACACGATGCTTAAATATTAGGGAAAAAAGAACAATTTTATAGAGGCATCAGTAGTATTGGTATCAGTGATACTGGCCTTCAGTCATAAAAAAAGATGCCATTAAACAAATATTAAAAATATACTGTCTTTGTTGTTTCAACATTAATTTGAAGATTAAATGTGAAATTATTGCAATATAAAAGTATATTTAAAAAGTTTAATGTTAGGTGGGATTAATTGCGATTAATCGCGATTAATTTCAGAGAAAACGTGATTAATTAGTTATTTTTTTAATCGATTGACAGCACATATATATATATATATATATATATATATACACACACACACACACACACACACACACACACACACACACACACACACCAAGGCAATATTTCACTTTTTTTTCACAATTTCAGAAGTTTTTTTTTAAGTTGAGGTTTTTATTCTAATATTTACGTTTAATTTTAGCTTTATTTACAGCTTTGTAATGAAAAATATTTCTAATTTAGTTAGTCTAGATTTAGTTTAACAATAAAAACACTGCCCTGCACACACACACATATACACATACACACACACACACAAATATATACTCACAGATATACACACACCAAGGCAATATTTCACTTTTTTTCTAAGGTTTTTTTTTTTAAGTTTAGGTTTTTATTCTAATATTTACATTTTGTTTTAGCCTAATTTACAGCTTTGTAATGAAAAATATTTCTAACAGATTTAGTTTTAGTTAATAAAAACACTGCCCTGCTTCGCTGAATGTATAACACTACTACATAATTAATCATATCTGTTACATTTGTGTTGGCTGATTCACAAATAAATGACTCTTATGAATTGATTCTGGAGATAAATTGGCGAAACAAACTCCCAAACTCTCATTATCCATTTGATTCATTCACTTAATTAACATCTGACGCACTTACTGATCTGTTATTCATCATACATAGACAGTATTTCTCTCAACACCATTATAAATTGTAGCAAACTGAATTACCCTTAACAAAAATAATGTTCCTTGACTTGTTGTACACAATTCATCAATGCACATTACTTTATTGAAATTCTCAGTAATAACATAGCCTATTTTTTTTGTTTCCACTCAAATCAAGTGTAGCTCTATATTATTTTCTACCAATAATTCAGTTTCACTGAAAAATGCATCAAATTATGCAAATTAAATGTTGCAAACTGTTAAGTTGATTTCAAGTCGACACCAGAAATAAATGAAAAAGGAAAGCATAAATAAAATCACCCATCTGCGCGGTCCGTTTGTCCCTCACAGCTTAGAGACTGAAGGGTTCGTGACCTGTCATACTAAGATATATGTGTGTTCATCAATATTGCTTTTATAGCCGACGCCACAGAGAAGGACCTGTCAGACCTCATCTCTGAGATGGAAATGATGAAGATTATTGGCAAACACAAGAACATCATCAACTTGCTGGGGGCCTGCACACAAGATGGTGAGTAAAGGAAGAATTAAGAAGGAGGGAGGGAGACGGGTGGGCGGATGGAGACGTTTAGAGATAATGCAATACGGGCGTAAATCATTTCATGTTTCAAAATCAATTTGTTAGGCATGCTGCTTTTTGACTTCAAAAGGACAGGATGTTGTCATCAGTCCAGCTATTGTGATTGCACATGCTAGATAAATTTAACCCAGCTTCCTTACTGAATCATTTGTAAATCCTAGATTAAAAACACCCCCGTATAAAATAAAATGCTAATTTGTTTTAATTTTTTGTGAATTAAGTACACTACTGTTAGTATTTTTTGTATTATTTAGAATTTTTAGCGTTATTTATGTACTGTTAAAGTATTTGTTAATATTTTGAAATAGCTTTTTTTTTATATTTTCAGTTTTCAGTTTAATTTTGGGATTTTTGTAACAAGTTAGATTTTTTTATATTTCTATTTAGATTTCATATTTATTCCAATTTTAGAAATTTTTGTAACTGATTTTTGTAACTGATTTTATTTCAGTAAGTTACCAAGGCAGCATTTTTGTTACATTTTTTAAAAAGTTTTTATGTTTTATTTATTTTGGCTTTATTTACGGATTTATAATGAAAAAGGTTTCTAATAGTTTTAGTTAACAATAAAAACACTGTTCAAAACTTTCAAAATCCTGTTCAAAAATTTGACTATTTTTGGAAGAAAAAATGTTTTTATTCAGGAAGGGTGCATTATATTGATCAAAAGTGACAGGAAAGGCTTTTATTAAAAAAAAAAACAATAATAATAAGAAATGTTTCTTTGAGCATCAAATCATCATATAGAATGATTTCTGAAGGATCATGTGACACTGAAGACTGCAGTAATGATGCTGAAAATTCAGCTTTGATCACAGAAATAATTTACATTTTAAAATATATTAAATAGAAAACCATTATTTTAAATTGTAATAATATTTCACAATATTACATTTTTTTTCTGCATTTTAAATAAATGCAGCATTAATGAGCATAAGAGACTTTCATTAAAAAAGTCTTACGTAACCCAGCCTTTGTAAAATAAAGTTGTGGGGAAAAAGCTGTAAAATACATGTTTATTTAAATCACATTTGCTATCATTATATTGTATGATAGAAGTACTGGCATTATAATGGCTTTCCACTAAGCTGCTCTCTAGACACCTTAATTAGTATTAACCATTGCAAAGTTCATGTCATTCGACCACTAATTTCGATCAGTTATGTTATATTTCTACCTGAATTATGTGACTGAAATGTTTTCATATGTCCATTGTCAGGTCCGCTCTACGTCATTGTGGAGTTTGCAGCAAAGGGCAATCTGAGGGAGTATCTGCGTGTGCGTCGTCCGCCTGGGATGGAGTACTGCTACAACCCCGACCAGGTGCCTGTAGAGAACATGTCAATCAAAGACCTGGTGTCCTGCGCCTACCAGGTGGCGCGTGGCATGGAATACCTCGCATCCAAGAAGGTGGGCATCTCAAATGCTTCTGTTCTCATATCAGTCAAATTAACATATGACTTTGATTAATTATTTGCTTGATTAATTTGCATGCATGTTTTCTCTGTTGAAGTGTATTCATAGAGACTTGGCTGCCCGTAATGTCCTGGTAACTGAAGATAGCGTTATGAAGATAGCAGACTTTGGCCTGGCCAGAGACATCCATCATATTGATTACTACAAGAAGACCACCAATGTAAGATTTTGGACTGAGACATAAGAAAAGTCACTTTATTAAAAATAAAATCATATTAATTTGGTCTTTGATTGCTGTTTAAAGTACTATGAACCTGTCCAAGCAACTGCTGCTTGTCTGAATTATCATGCTTTATGAGATGATTCTTGTCGCAATTACCAGTGGGATTTTCTTTGAACATCGACTTTGAATGATAACTAGATACATTTTCCGAAGTAAATGTGAGTGGTGCTTGCTGTGGCAAAACTCGGCACTGTGCAGTTACTAGCGTGTTTTTTTTTTTATCATGTTTTAGCAATTAGCTAGGACTTTTAGCACATTTGAACATTAAGCTAATTGCTATTAGCATGTAACTATTCAGTGCTAGCATGTTGGGAGTCCTGTTTGCTAGCATGAGTCTAAAGAGCCAACCCCCATGTCTATACAATGCTCTGATGCGGAGAAGTAAGCCATGCTAAATAGTTGCTAGGGTACTCGGTTTGGTTGTTAGGGAGTGGCTTGGCAGCTGCCAGTGATGATACTCCAAAGGCTGCTTGCCAGTATAAATGATATAAAGCAACTCCCATGTTTCTATGACATTCAGATTTGAAGATATGCCTCTTTAGGTTTGGGTTGCTAGGGTGCTGTAAATGGTTGCTAGGGCTTGGCTTGATAGCTTCATGATGATCCTGAGAGTCTGGATCCCCCATGTCCTGGATCCTCATGTCCTGAGTCCCACCCCATGTCTCAATGACAATTTGATCCAGATGTTCAATGCAAAATTGCTACGCAAGTTACAATTGTAGAAAAAACACATGCTCAATTCCTTCACCATATTATGTCTATGGGCCAGTTTTGGAGGGCTCCCCAAGGGTACAACTTATATGTCCTCACACAGCTTGCCAGCCTCTTCAAATGCAGTGATCCACATGTTTCAACGAAATTCTCATTTGGTGCAATGACCCGTCAAATTTGGTTGCAATGTTAAGTCTATGGGATTTTTTTGCCTGCTGTGCGAACATTGTGTGCCCAATCGCTTATACAAGTCATAACACACCTCTCCGCCTAATTCGTGGGTCTGTGACAAATGGTGCGGGACGAGTTATGCACCAAAGTTTGTACGGAAGAAGAAGAATAATAGACAAGTGAGATGCTTGCAAGCAAAACTAATTACAATTTCTTCCCAGCAGGATTTGAAGGCAGCATTTGTCACAGGCAGAAATCTCAGTTCTTTAATCTCAAACAGGTGATGAGTAAGTGAAAGAAGTGCTTGTGTTTTCCACAGGGTCGTTTACCGGTGAAATGGATGGCGCCTGAAGCTCTGTTCGACCGCATTTACACCCATCAGAGTGACGTGTACGTCTCAATATATTCTCTCAAAATCACTTGCATACAAAATGCATTTGTCTGTTAATAATAGTCATTCTTTGCATGTTAGGTGGTCTTTTGGGGTGCTGCTGTGGGAGATCTTTACTCTTGGCGGGTCACCGTACCCAGGTGTCCCTGTCGAGGAACTCTTCAAACTGCTAAAGGAAGGCCACCGCATGGACCGCCCCTCCACGTGTACCCACGAACTGTAAGACTGTTTTAATGCTGTATCTTCTGTAATGATGGGAGAGGTTTCCAGTTTTTAAACCTGTGTTCCTCTCACAGGTATATGATGATGAGAGATTGCTGGCATGCCGTCCCATCTCAGAGACCCACGTTCAAACAGCTGGTGGAGGATCTAGACCGCACCCTCTGTATGACGTCCAATCAGGTGAGCAATCGCTGAAGCTGCATCAGAACACTTGGATAATCCACAAATCAGCTTTCAATGCTTTACATGGCATTGTAACTGTGCTTCAAAAAAGCTGTTTGTTTTTTTTTCCCCCTAATAAAATGTAATTGTGACCTTGCATGACTGCATAGAAATATTAAATAATAACGATACATTTTTTAGTTGTTTTTATTATTAATAATAGGCTAGTATGCCTATTATTAATATATTGGCTGTTTATTAGTACATATAAAGCACATATGACCATATTCTACCTCCTTAATTCTACCCAATACCTAAACTTAACTACTTTACTAACTATTAATAAGCAGCAAATTAGAAGTTTATTGAAAAGTCATAGTTAATGGTTTGTTAATAGCGAGAATTGGATCTTAAAATGAAGTGTGACCAATAATAATATCAATAATTTCTTTTTTGGATTAACAGCAATAATAAATTATCTGTGTATGTTACGTTTTCAGGAGTATCTGGACCTGTCTGTGTCTCTGGACCACTTTTCTCCAAATTTCCCCGACACACGCAGCTCGACGTGCTCTTCCGGTGAAGACTCTGTGTTCTCCCATGACCCCGGCGCTGATGAGCCCTGCCTGCCCAAATTCCCCCCTCATCCCAACCGCGGAGTGGCGTTTAAAAAGCGCTGAGCTTCCTCACCTTCAGTTCCTCTCCAGTGTGCTACCTGGCTGGACTCGGCTCATGAACTCTAGGAGACCATGCTTTGCCACATAGCACACTACAGAGCGGCCAAGAGCTGAAGAGCTCGGCACGGACTTCACATAATGAGTTTCACACAGCTGGAAGAGAACAAACTGGGCCTTCACTGACCCCATTACCTGTTGTTGCTAGAAAGCTACAGGGCACTTGAGCAGAAAGTGGTACACGCGTGTTTCTCAAGACTCGTCAATATGAAATATCCTCCTGCCATCTATATATAATACAGAAAACCTTGAAGACGTTACCGTCATCAAATGAGGAACAGAATGATGGATGTTGGGAGTGTTTATAATAACAAGGACTTTTCTTTTGACCAAATTCGTAAGAAAATGTATTCCACTAAATGCTCTGCCCGAATGTATTTTTTTACATCGGGCACACAGATTATCTGACTGACAGCCTGTCTTGTAAATACATCTAGAAATGTATAAATATGAATATATATTTACACTCTACCCTTATTTTTATTACACTATTTGAATTTTGTTGCTTTTTGTACCAGGATGCGTTTATGTAGAACTTTTTGAAGTGTAGCTTTTTTGAAAGGGACGCCGAAAAACGTCCACCAGAATTGTAGATGAAATTATATTATTAAGAGCTGATAGATGGCCAGTTTTGTTACTTAATGTTGTTGTCCTCTCTCGTTGATGCAGCTTGGCAGAAGTGGCTCAAAACTGCTGCTATCTTCCTGATGGTACTCAGTACAGCGTCAGACTTAAGCTATTATATAATATATGTATTGAAAAGGTTCTCTTCTTCACGTCTTAAGCAAGTCTGTAACAAGTCGATGCATTTTTGGAAAGATCGTAGGAAAAAAATGAAATTCTCAATGAACACAAATATATAAATCACCTAAAGTGTACCTCAGAGAGAAGCTATAAATGTTTAGCTTCATGTAATGAGATGACCGTACATGAAAACAATGGTCAAATATGGGTAAGATCAACAGATCGCTTGTGTTACTCTACAAAAACGACATACAATAAAATGCTGTCACGAAAGCTTTCATACCGCATAAAGAACCTTGTAAATATCACTCTTGCTGATGAGTTTACAACGTAAATTGTGTTTACAGTGAAACTGACTCTCTCATTTACCGCAGGTTAGTAGGGGTGATTAAATATTATAATGCAAAGCTTACAGTGTAAAAGCCAAGCGTAGCCGTTAGCGCTTTATTTATAGCGGTGTGAATGACCCTTCTTAGCGAGGTGCTATGCTACAAATGCATCAGACGGCAGACACTGTTACAGTGGCGACTGGCTCCCTGCCAGCGGCTGATGCATCGCTTTCACTACACGTACTTGGCAATGCACACTTGTGAACCCTGATGCCCACTGCAGCCAAGACAAAAGTACCAGCTTTGATTTATACGGTTGAAAATGTAGTTGAAGGTTGCAGAGTATACAGCAGTTTAAATTTAACGCTGTTTGTCATGTTTATGGGACGGTTGCAGTAAATTTTAATTTGCTGAACATTGTTTTGTTCTGAGAGACGCAGCGCGGGTCAGTGGATATGGACTTGTGAAACACTGGTTGTATGTCTGTTTTCTCCAAAGGCATGCAATTATGATTGGGATTGTTGTATTGTGGTTTAGACAACACCAAATTTATGGCTCAAATGCATCAATAAATGTATCGGCTTCTATTTTATATGCAACAACTTGTGTGGAATTCTTATTCTGAGTTGAAAGTGAGTGACTCCAAGGAATAGTTTGTCTAAAAATTAAACTTCTGTGATACTCAACTTCTTATATTTCAGAGTTTCTTTGAAGAAGGATTTGTTGGACACAATGTTGTATATAAAGTAGCATAAAATATGGTAACATGTTAGGTTTTACAGATTATAATGGTTCAACAGTAAAAAAAAAAAAAACTGATAAAATATCAATATATTAACCTGTTAAAGTACTAAAATCTTTTTTTCTAACCTGTATAATATATTATCAAAAGTAGCTTTTCCACAAGCTAAAATAATAAAATAAACATTCATTTAACAATGTAAGATGTAACATAAGACCCTAATGTACATAAATGATAAAAAATAAAAAGAATCTATTGTATAAATGAAAAATCATAAAATGACATGTCACAGAGGGAATTCTGGGAATATCAAGTCATGTTTTTTCACTTAATTTACTGTAAATTTACATGAAATGTCCTGTTTGTTTTTCACTGTATGTAGTAAAGGAACTTACCATTAACCAATTAACATGTTTTTACCATATAATTTTTTACTATCTTAATTTTATTTTTTTTTATTTTATTACTATTATTATTATTATTATTAATAACATTTTATTTTATTTTTTTTACATAACAAATACTCCAAAAATAGCTTTAAAAAGTAGGTTAGGCAATTTCGGAGAGGCTAGCAATAGCAAGCTTGCTTTGAAAGCATAAGATCCCACCTTTCCTGCAAATCACTCTCCAAAGCCACACCTCCTCCGAAACACATGAACACGCACAGACAGACCAGACACTAACCAGTGACACAATGAGAGACAGCATTCGTGGAGGATTGAATGCAGCGCTGTCAGATTACCTCATGTCTCATTCACTGGTGAGAAAGCATTACAGTACAATATACATAGTATTAAAATAATAACACCTTCCATTATTGCTCGGTCTGCAATAGCCTTATGAACATGCTGATGACATATCACGTCTACGTGAAAAGGGTGCGTGGAGGTATGCAAATACGTTGACAGGCAGGTAGGACAGCCTATCGTAGCCCTCGGACCGAGAGATATGATTGGATCAACAGTTTATGGTCCCACGCCTTCCACACATGACATAAATACTAGGGCTGCCCCCTAATAGTCAACTAACAATTAGTCGACCAGAAGAGGCTTGGCCATGACAGACAGATCGTTAACGACTGGTCTATAGTAATACAGTACATCGGGCAGGACATCCAAACACTCGCCTATCATTCATCGACCTCAGGCTTATCATCTGAAATGTGTAAGTATTAGCAACTTTACATGGTCGCTCAATCAAATGTTAACCTAGAGAAATTTGCGCTATTGAAGTGTCTATGTTGATTGTGGAAGCTGTAGTGAGCTCACTGCATGACAGATGGAGGGAGATGTTCCTCGCTGCAGAACACAAGATCCAGGGGGCGAGGGTGGATCCAGATCCAACTCCTCCCACTATACATATACCTAAATCTACCTGTCTCCACCCCCTGATCCCTAAACCCACCCATCTCCACCCCCTGATCCCTAAACCCACCCATCTCTACCCCTAAACCAACCCATCTCCACCCCCTGATCCCTAAACCCACCCATCTCTACCCCTAAACCAGTCCCATTCCCACCCCTACTCCCTAAACCCACCCATATTCCCAAACTCCCTTGTCCCACCGCCCACTCCTTGATCCCTAAACCCACCCATCTCCACCACTAAACCTACTCTGTCACCTCTCACTAAATCTTCCTGGGCCTCCACCACCTGATCCCTAAACCCACCCATCTCCACCCCAACCAAACAGCTTCCACCCTTGATCCCAACCACCCATCTCCACCACTAAACCTACTCGTCTCCACCCCCTCATCCCTTTAAATCCTACCTGCCTCTGCCCACTGTGATCCTTAAACCCACCTGGCCTGGGCACCTCTTTAATCCAAATTCTGCCTCACCCTCAACTTCAAACCCACCCATCTCCACCCCAAACCTACCCATCTCCACCGATCCTCAAACTCCAAACTATCTCCACCCTTAAATCTACCAGTCTCCACCCCCAGATGTGGATCCAACCCCCGCCCTGGACTTTGTTCCAAAGAGGCTAATGATGGAGAGTTAGTGTGCCCACTTGCTCTAACACTCCCTATTTTTGTCTATACAGAGGGAGACACATATTTAATTTGGAAAGACTCTATATTTATTTTAGCATAGAATAAAACATTGCATTTATAAAGAACAGCAAACAGGATGCGCTTTCTGTCTGTCTCGGTCTGTGAATTTGAGCGCGGACCCCCCGAAACTCTGTGTATACTTTCTCCTTACAGACAGAAAATACATCTATAGAATCAAATGTCTGTTTCTAAACAACCCAACTGAAATGGAAACTGATTATAAATCCAGATAAAGATGTACACAGGCATCCACTGCAGAGATGAGTCCGTGTCACTGACTTCAAGGCACTTTAAACCATACAAGAAAACATGAATAAACTCTTCACCAGCAGGGAACACAACTTTATTGTGTTTTTTTACTTGATGTCTGTAGAGATGCCATTCACTTTCACTATGAAAGAGCAGCAAATTTCAACCCGGGAGACTTTGATTTCACTTTAACTGTGTGTTTGAATGAAATGGACCTAAACTCCAAGACAGTATCTTCTGTCTAGCACTGTTCTTGTGTGTGAAAGAGAGGGGCATGGGGGGGTGGGGGGGTGTAAAGTGAATTGTATTATCAGATTGGGCAGATGGTGGGAAGTGGAGCCATCAGCAGGAGCAGGACAGCTGTGCTTGAGCCTGTACGTGTTAACTCAACAACGTCAGCAGAATTTCAGCGTTCAGCACAGAAAGTTGAAGGGAATCCAATGTAAGTTGTGTACTTCCAAGCATTAAGTGTCACAGAGAGGGCAAGTGCACAGTGTTGGGCCAAACTACTCTGAGCAGCCAAGAAAATCAGAGTATCCTAATAGTTTGTGTTTTAGTGCAGCAGTTGGAACATTAGTTGTGTATTTGTTGGTTTATTCAAGGTAAGACAGTTTGTAAATACATTATTCAGTGATTATAAAGCCATTTGAAACACTGAGGGAATGGCATTTCCCTTGAATAAGGTAAAAACAAACATTTCTTTTTGTTTCTTTTTCAATGAAGGGTCAGTGATAGGAGATTTTCTATTAATATTATATGAGATGTGATGATTTTGTAACCCTTAACAAAATTTGGGACATGTTTGGATATGGATTTTTAATATTTCACAATAATGCTTTACTTTTTAATCAAATAAATGCAGTCAATTTAAATCAAAAATATGAAATAATCTTATTAGTCCCAAACTTTTGAAACAGTGTGTATATAAATCAATTTGAACATCAGTGTGAGCTCTGTTGGTGAAAAGACACAAATATTTGCTGGGTGTTGTTTACTAAATTAGATTCATTGCTCTACTTATTTATTTCCACAGGACTTAATTTATGTGAGGCTGTTCTTGACATCGTGTCTCCTACGCCTCTCATACACCATCATTCACTCAGTCAGACTCAGCAAACGGTCACCAATGTTTCACTCGGTCAAGCAAGGACACTCTCAAACCAGTCAGTAGTTGTGATTTCTGTATTCATAACATTATTGAGCCAAGGTGTTGTGCAGAGCAGAAGCAACAGAAATAAATGAGCAGCTCTCCTCTATTGAGGCCATCCAAGCACCTGTGCATGGAGAATCTGATATCTCTGACTGAAACAGAGCGTCTTTACTGGGTGGAGTGCAGGGTCTTTATCGCAGTCTCTGATATCTTTACTCTCTGAAAAGGAAAATGTAGGGTTTGGAGATAAAGAGGGTATTTAGGGATCTCTAATCTTCAAAGAGCCCCAGATTGCTCTCTAAATGAAGGCCTCATGAAAGAGAGATTTTTTTTGTTTATTCACTGAATACTTCAGATGAGGACAAACCCACACATATTTACTGTTTCTGCATGAGTTCTGAATGTACAGAAAGTGTTCATACTTGCACAGCGTTTATGGTCTGTGGTGGGAGATTTACTTTAGTTGTTTCTTTGTGAAAAAGAAGTTTACACTTTAGCATACTTGTTAGAGAAACAAAATATTTTAAAAGAATAAACTTAAGTGGAGAGTGAATGTATGTATGTTTTGGACACAGTTGCATAGTATTTGCCAATTAATGAAAATGTATTAAATTTATATTAAATACTAAGCCCATTTATGCCATTGAATTTACAATAAAAAAGATAACTGTGACTTTTTATCTCACTATTCTGACTTTATGTCTCACAATTGCGAGTTTATATCTCACGGTTCTGACTGTAAAACTCACAAATGTGAGAAAAAATTCAGAAGTGCGTGTTTATGTCATGCAATTCTGAGAAAAAATATCACAATTGCATTCTTTTATTTTTTGATTCAGTGGCAGAAATGGGCTTCCATAAAATACAGTTATTGATTTTAAGAGTTCTTTTTTGACCCACTTAAGTAGGACTTAATTACATCTTTATAAGTCATTTCATAATTACTTCTATTGTCTTTGAAATATGGTTAAAGTGTATGTACTGGCAAGCATTTACATTACAGATAAAATTATTTATACTTTTCATGTGCTTTAGTATATTAGTTAACTCTTCGAAATAAGTGTACTTATTTAAAGCATGAAAAAAAGATTATTACATAATGGGATGGTTCATTTAACATGTTACACCAGGTCCCAACAGGAGGTTACATTTTAGTACACTATATGGGGTAAGTTGTCACATCTTTCAGTGGTCAATTGGCCTCTATATTTCTATATAAGAAAGTTTTGTTGCGGCACTCTGGCAGATGCGGGGCTTTTTGACCTTTACCCATAGGTGGGCCCTGTTTTGGGTCAGTGACCCCTTGACTTAGTGTGTGTGTGTGTGTGTGTGTGTGTGTGTGTGGCTGCACTGCTGACTGGAGTCCATGTGGATCTGAATCGCTGGTGCAGAAATGACAGAAAGGCCAAACAGGGCGCTCAACCTGTCAATCAATCTGAAATCCTGCATTGTTTGTTATTTCCTGTTTCTTCAGAATAATGGTGAGTGAAAAACAAAAAGAGTGGAAAAAGAACCAACAGAAATCTGACAAAGAAATCAACAAAAGATTGAAAGAAAACACTGTGACAGTTTAAACTATATAAAATTCCAAAATCCATAATAACACTTCCTCTAGTGAAAAAGTCCATCCCCTGTTGTCCTCTCACATCAAAATCCTCCAAATATTTGTTTAGAACTGTTTTCACTTTTCACAGTGCTTGATTCGTGCATATTTCTCTCCTGATTCAGACGAGACGAATTTTTCACTATATAGAGAGACCAATATTATGCACTGAGGACACGTATTTTAGCCGAAAGCAATGGTTTAACATTAAAAAAAAAAAAACTCTTAATGATGGATTTGTTTCTAACAAACATGCAGCTTTTCGTTTCACAAGACATTAACTGTTGGACTAGAGTGGATTATTGTGATGTTTTTATCAGCTGTTTGGACTCTCATTCTGACGGCACCCATTCACTGCCATTGGTGAGCAAGTGATGTAATGCTAAATTTCTCAGAATCTGTTCCCTTAAAAAAACAAACTCATCTACATCTCGGATGCCCTGAGGGTGAGTTTTTTTTTTTTTTTAGCAAGGAGCTACTTGTCTAGAAAATGTCTTTTGCAATGGTCCCTTCAATTTTAAGTCTCATTAAACACAGTCCTTTTTTCCTACATTTTAATTGCCATACTTTGGGGGAAAAGGAGCATAGATTGCTCTAGACATGTCTTCTCCCATAATACACCTGTTCCCCTGAGGCTGTGCTCTGCCCCGCTCACACTGGATCAGATTTCCTCCGCAGGTTGGTCGTAATATACTCGCATGCATTAGGTGGGGCTATATGATCTTGACTTGTCAGCTTGTTATACAGCATTAGCCCTTTGGCTAAACTTATTTTTCTTGTCTGAACAGACAAAACGATACCTAGGAGAGAAAAACACACTATATCGCTTTACAGTTAGAAACGTCTGGCTTGAGGCTCGTTCTACATTTAGAATTTCTGAATCTTAAATAGATGTAGGTCATGACTATGATGACGTGGCAATGAGCTTTTTGTTTTTTAAAAGTCCCTCAGAATGAATCAATACATTCCCTTGTGATTTTTTAAATTATTCTGCAAATGATGGCAGTCAAGACAATTAATTCTTTAAAATTAAAAAAAGAAAAGAAAAAAAAAAGATTAAAGTAAATAATGACAGAATTTTTAATCCTTTAACTGTTATAGAGTACTTTGCATTGTACAAAATATTGACACACTTAATTATTAATAATTGTAGTCCCCTTAAGATTGAAGATCAGACCAAACGACGGCAGCTTTGATAGGTTATTTGAATCCGGGCCTCGTGTTTTGTGTAATGAAGGGAGAAATGACTCAGTCGACTGATGTCTGCCTCAATCTCTCTAATCATATCACTGAACCTTGAAGCTTATGTCTTTGTATCCTCCGTAATTGAATTGGGCTTAGATTAAATTGCATGACAGCACTCCTATTGTTTAGCTTCAAAATAGGACACAATTCTTCCTCGGTAAGACTGTAGGGCTGAACCGACTGTCAATGAAAAGCATAAATCAGTTCAGATATGTTCTCTCTTCCTCTCTCCTCATTCTGCTCAAAGTAAAGAAAATGTGGTTTGGAAAGAATCTGCACGTAGCAGATTTAAGTTTATTTTTTTGGTATGCAAACCTTTCAAGGTTTCTGCAGGTTGTATGGAGGTAAATTTAAGTCTTTTTAAAGCCTTTTTTAGAGCTAAATAAAGAACTAAATGGATGGAATAAACTAAAGTAAGGAATAAATTGAATGGAACATATTATGTCAATATGCTCTCAAATGTAATTGTCTTGTAACATTTCAGTGTTTAAAAACACATCATCTTACTGATCTCCATTACTTTTTCATTTATTTTACAGCAGAAAAAAAAGTAAGGCTTGAATAGCTCTTTGAAACCACTAAAATATGGAAATAACTTTTACTGCAACTTCTGATCAGTTTATGTCTTGTTTTTCAATGTAAATATCTAAATTTTCTGAAATCAAGATAGATTCATGTAAGAAGCAAAATTACTTGTTTTCTTGTTTTCTGTGAAATTGATCAAAATGTTTGATTAAAAAGAAGAAATATCTTCCAGTGGACTTAGGAAAACAACTTAAATCAAAAACAAGAGAACATAAATTTTCACACCCTATTGACAGATATTTTTCTTGTTTAAAACAAGCTCGCTTAATTCTGCAACATTTCTTAGAAAGCACAATCTTCATTTTGTACCTCAAGTAAATGTATCTTAAAGATATTTAGATAGGCTATTTGTATTGGAAAACAAGACAAAAATACAGAGGAAGATATCAATGCAACAATCAATGTAACATTATCAAGCCATTATCAATTTAAGACCTTCTGCTCTGATTTTAGACCTTTTTAAGGTCTTTTCTCAATTGGCACATTTTTTTGAAACAGTCTTAACAATCTCTAAACTTTAAGTGCAGTTGTCAAAACCATTTGCTGAAACATCAGAACCCTATTGCATGTCTGTAAAATGTAGTAACCCAAAGCATTTCATTCATGCTTCAAAACCTGTAAAAAAAAAAAAAAAAAAAAAAAGTTGAGCCAACTTAAAATTTTAAGGCAACAAGCTCCAGCAGATTTTTGAGTTTTCTCAACTTGTTGTTTTAAGTTTATACAACAAAAAGTTGAGAATCTCCTACAAAAATAAGTTGAGAGAACTCAAAAATCTGCTGAAGCTGCTTGCCTTAAAATTTTAAGTTGGCTCAACTTTTTTTTTTTTTTTTTTTTTTTTTTACAGTGTAGTTATTGTGTCAGTGACTTGGCCGATGCCACCAAAATAAAAAGCGTTTTTGTTATTGTGTGAGTGGTCAAAATGTTTAGATGTTTTTTCATCATGGAAATATTTGTTATATGCAAATTTCATTTCTTTTTGTGCTATATGCACATTTAATTTTGTTATATGCAATTTCATTTCAGATTTGTTATATGCATTTTTTCTACATTTACTATTCGTTTTTACACACTATGTTGTCTTTCCCTTACACCAACACACATTCTTACATATCTTCCTACTGCTCTTCCACAACAAGCATGTTCACAGTTTAAATGTAACACAAATGTACTGTACAAATATAAATGGATTTATACAGCACCGCTGCAGCTGTTTAGGTTTGTGACATTCGTCCTCTTTAACAAATGGTTGGGCAAACTCTATATGCTTCCAAACTTGATTGATTTGCAAGATTGTGATCCCCATTTCATTACAATGGCAAGTAGGGTTGCAAATGGGCCGCATTTTCCAGTAAATTTCTGTAAACTTTCCGAAGGTTTTTGAAAATGTACACATTTTTTCCAAAAGTGTCCATTCCATGTCTGATATTTGTGGAATTTACACGTTTGTCTGATTTTGCTCGTGATGGATCACAAAATGAAAGAACATTTAAAAGTTGTGAAGAGTTTGACAATTTCACTGAGAATCAACTCATCAGTTTTGATCAATGAGCCATGCGCATTTAGTTATTGTGCAAATTTTAGACAATTACACTTACTCATTTGCACACGTGCCAATATACACACAATTTACTGAAATAAACAAGAAATTCAAATCTGATGTGAACAAGAAGCTAATTGTTCAGACATCTGAACTTATTGTTTTGAGAAAAAAAAACTCTCATTTGAGAACTGAGCCAAAGTAATTGAGAAAACCTGTAATTTGTGTTAGATTTTCTGAAGACATCCAGAAACCCTGTTGATAGAGATTAGTGTTTCAGTCACCACAAAAGTTTTGATTTCCATCATACAAATTTTCTTTTGGTGCCAAATAAAACTGAAGTAGGCCTATCGTTTCCGCCTGTGGAGACAAAGACGATAAAGACGACACCATAAAGACGATTTGTGTTATATGAGTATCTGAAGGTAGGCTACATTGACAAAATCATTATATTATATCTTCACATATCGCAAATACACAGGCTATTGTGGCCTGAGACACTGGGATAGGATAGACTCCTTGAATGTGATTCTTTGAATGTGTGAGACTTCAAATTCATTAGCAGCTGCTATTGTTAAATAACTAGAATAGAATAACAAAGTGCAGTAAACAGTAAAACTATTTGTAAATAGGCAAATGAGGCAAATGACACTGGAAGCCCCACAAGTTACAAATAGCTGCGCCCACTTTTACATCAAAAATAAGTCGGATAGTCTGACAATTAGTTCATTGTTAAGGGATGTTCAACAGACAGTATACTGAAACGTATTTACAGAAATTTCTTTTGAAAAAGTTAACTTGCCCGAGAGCTTGAGGTTCAGCTTGACTAGTTTTCTCTGATACATGTTAAGGTAACTTCAACTTACAATATGTCTGCACTTTCTTTTAAGTCCGTTTGTTCAGTCCAGAACATAGAAGCAAATGATTCATAGCCGCATCCGAGCGAATATCCAAGAGAAGCCAAAAACTATTGCATGGACTTTCCTGTTCAAGTCTTACACATCGGCCAAACTTTAAAGGCAGAGAAACTCTGACAGATGTGCGAGAGAAACACACAGAGACTCTTTCAAGGAGCCTGGCAAAAGAACCGATTCAGGAAGTGGGTTTGGGATATAAACTCAATAGTGTGTTTATCTGCTGTTTTTCTGGTATGAATCAACATGGCAGTGATTCACGGTGGTCGATAGCTTTCCAAACAGCATAAAGCCAAGACAGGTTACTGCTCCATAGAACGGAAGTCATGACTCATGATGACTGATGAAAGCATATACAAAGCAGGCCTAAATAAATTACCCGAGGCAGATAGATAGATAGATAGATAGATAGATAGATAGATAGATAGATAGATAGATAGACAGACAGACAGACAGACAGACAGATAGATAGATAGATAGATAGATAGATAGATAGATAGACACTCAGACAGATAGACAGACAGACAGACAGACAGACAGATAGACACTCAGACAGACGGATAGATAGATAGATAGATAGATAGATAGATAGACAGACAGACAGACAGACAGACAGACAGATAGATAGACACTCAGACAGATGGATAGATAGATAGATAGATAGATAGACAGACAGACAGATAGATAGATAGATAGATAGACACTCAGACAGACGATAGATAGATAGATAGATAGATAGATAGATAGATAGATAGATAGATAGATAGATAAACACTCAGACAGATAGATAGATAGATAGATAGATAGATAGATAGATAGATAGACACTCAGACAGACGGATAGATAGATAGATAGATAGATAGATAGATAGATAGATAGATAGATAGACACTCAGATGGATAGATAGATAGATAGACACTCAGACGGATAGATAGATAGATAGATAGATAGATAGATAGATAGATAGATAGATAGATAGATAGATAGACACTCAGACAGACGGATAGATAGATAGATAGATAGATAGATAGATAGACAGACAGACAGACAGACAGACAGACAGACAGATAGATAGATAGATAGATAGATAGACAGACAGACAGACAGACAGACAGACAGATAGACACTCAGACAGACGGATAGATAGATAGATAGATAGATAGATAGATAGATAGATAGATAGATAAACACTCAGACAGATAGATAGATAGATAGATAGATAGATAGATAGATAGATAGATAGACACTCAGACAGACGGATAGATAGATAGATAGATAGATAGATAGATAGATAGATAGATAGATAGATAGATAGACACTCAGATGGATAGATAGATAGATAGACACTCAGACGGATAGATAGATAGATAGATAGATAGATAGATAGATAGATAGACACTCAGACAGACAGATAGATAGATAGATAGATAGATAGATAGATAGACAGACAGACAGACAGACAGACAGACAGATAGATAGATAGATAGATAGATAGACAGACAGACAGACAGACAGACAGACAGACAGATAGACACTCAGACAGACGGATAGATAGATAGATAGATAGATAGATAGATAGATAGATAGATAGATAGATAGATAGATAGATAGATAGATAGATAAACACTCAGACGGATAGATAGATAGATAGATAGATAGATAGATAGATAGATAGATAGATAGACACTCAGACAGACGGATAGATAGATAGACACTCAGACAGACGATGGATATATAGATAGATGATATGATACAGATAGATAGATAGATAGATAGATAGATAGATAGATAGACACTCAGACGGATAGATAGATAGATAGATAGATAGATAGATAGATAGATAGACACTCAGACAGACGGATAGATAGATAGATAGATAGATAGATAGACAGACAGACAGACAGACAGATAGATAGATAGACAGACAGACAGATAGATAGATAGATAGATAGATAGATAGATAGATAGATAGATAGATAGACAGACAGACAGACAGACAGACAGACAGATAGATAGATAGATAGATAGATAGATAGATAGACAGACAGACAGACAGACAGACAGATAGACAGACAGACAGATAGATAGATAGATAGATAGATAGATAGATAGATAGACAGACAGACAGACAGACAGACAGACAGACAGACAGATAGACACTCAGACAGACAGATAGATAGATAGATAGATAGATAGATAGATAGATAGACAGACAGACAGACAGACAGACAGACAGACAGATAGATAGATAGATAGATAGATAGACAGACAGACAGACAGACAGACAGACAGACAGACAGATAGACAGACAGACAGATAGATAGATAGATAGATAGATAGACAGACAGACAGACAGACAGACAGACAGATAGATAGATAGATAGATAGATAGATAGATAGATAGATAGATAGACAGACAGACAGACAGACAGACACTCAGACAGACGGATAGATAGATAGATAGATAGATAGATAGATAGATAGATAGATAGATAGATAGATAAACACTCAGACGGATAGATAGATAGATAGATAGATAGATAGATAGATAGATAGATAGATAGATAGATAGAAATTCAGATAGATAGATAGATAGATAGATAGATAGATAGATAGATAGACACTCAGATGGATAGATAGATAGATAGATAGATAGATAGATAGATAGATAGATAGATAGATAGATAGATAGATAGATAGATAGACACTCAGACGGATAGATAGATAGATAGATAGATAGATAGATAGATAGATAGATAGATAGACACTCAGACAGATAGATAGATAGATAGATAGATAGATAGACAGACAGACAGACAGACAGACAGATAGATAGATAGATAGATAGATAGATAGATAGATAGATAGATAGATAGATAGATAGAACAAATAATCTGGCATTTTTGTCCTGTACTGTTTGAACCAGTGAAAAAATTTGAAAAGAAGACCATAAAATCTTTGGCTCCAGAATGATTGCGGAAGAGCAGATATTGTGAAGCAAAGGCCCTGCTCCAGAAGCACAGCTGGTAATGCTATGCCTGTGGGAAAACTGCTGACGGTGCAGTGTGAGAAAGAGAGGACCATAAAACATGTGTTTGACTCCAACTCTTTGCCCAAGGGCCGCATAAGTGTCCTGGTGTCTCCACAGTCCACACCTCACCCCGGCCTTCTCAGAAGTGAGAGCATGACTCACGAGAAGGCCTGTGGTCTGTACCTGTGACACAGACTGGCTGAATAGAGTCAGAGTGTGTGGTGTCAGCTGGTCACAGCCGTGCCTGCCGCTGCAGTGCCACCCTGCCAAGAACACAGTGACTGCAAGAGCAGAAAGTGGAGGGAAAAAAAGAAAAAGAAGCCAGTTCTTCATTCAGAGAACGACCCTCAACTCTTCAAGGTAATGCTCTAGTGCCCTCTTGTGTTCACATATCACAATAATCACTCCGAACACTTTAGATCACTCAAGCATATGTTTGATTTAACATCTTGAAAAGAGAGACACTTAGGGTGCTTTCACACTTGAGTCCTCTTTAAAAGAACCAAACCCAGACCCCTTAAAGTGGACCAAGAGGTGGACCAAGTGAAAAAGGACCCAGTTTTCTTGTTTTCTTGTGTTCATACTATCGCAGTTCCTGAAAGAGGACTCAGATCCTTTTTAGGTCCACTTAAGCAGTAATGGTGCCTCAGACCTCTTTGTGTTCAGACTGTTGCTTTTTGGATCTAGTCCAGTTCAGTGTTTGATGGCTGACATTATGAATGCAAAAATTTTTATCTTTTGCACAAAAATGTAAGTTTTGTACACCTTTGTAATATTTATTTTTGACTTGTTTTCCTTGTGTATGTAATCGTGTTTATTTTATAGCACACAGGGTTTCTGCAGGATTTTTAAGCTCAAATTTAAGACTTTAAGACTTTTTAAAAGCATTATTTACAGTTCAGATACAGGTTTTCACTATATACATATATATATATATATATATATATAAGAAAATATAATAAACTGCTTTAAAATTTTTCCAGGTACAGTACAGGTATCCTATAAATGCAGCATTTAAGTAAGAAATGTACTAATCAAATGAAAAAATAACAATAACATGCATATTAATCAGATGAATAATATAGATTACTGATTCTCATAGGCTGCTGTACTAAAACTACAATAATGCACAGATCAGTTGATACACATTTCTTTCTCAGATGTTTACATTCAATTGAGACAAAATCATCTGTGTTTATGTGAACCATGATGGGTGTTTTTGATAGTTGAAACAATAAACGCTAAAGAGAGTGTACTTTACTTAAATGAACAATGATATTTGACAAAATGAATTTATTCTTGTTTACTAAGGCAAGCTTCCGTTATTATTGTTTATGCTCTTCAAAGATACATTAGAATGCATGCAGAAATTTTATATTTTCTACAGATGTGACTGGATTGCATATGTGAACATGAACTGCAAGTTTTAACTGTTCAATGTTGCATTTGAAATGAGGTCAGTAGCCTACTGCAGTACTGCATGTCCTGATATAGTAGCTCTTCTCTTCTCTTCTCTTCTCTTCTCTTCTCTTCTCTTCTCTTCTCTTCCTACTGTGAAAGCCATAGCTATTAAATATTTACAGTAGATAATACATTTTGATTTGATTTATATTAAATGAACAATATCTATATTAAGATATTGTGTGTATATGTGTGTGTGTGTGTACTATAAATAATAATAGTAAATATTACCAATTTCATTTTCTGTTTATAATTAATAATAATATTCAAAAATGTGGTGTCTGATGCTGCTTCTCCACATAAATTGAAGTCTCATTCATGTTTGTAGAACAAACTGTACAGAATGAGTTACATATCAAAGGAGTAAAAATTCATAGGACTAATGTGATAGTGATGCCTCTTTTCTTAAAGGAATAGTTCACACTAAAATGAAAATTTGTCAGCAGTTACTTAATTAACCCGATTGGGCTTAAATAAGTCGATCAATATTTATGAAGTGAATAAAAGACTTAAAATTAAATCTGTTCATTAAGCGATCATTGATAAAACTGCTGTATTAAATACTTTTTGGAATTTTTACAAACTGTTTTGGCGGGAATGGACTTTATACATGTTTTCATAATGTTAATCTTAAAAATCTTAATTTGTATTTCAAAAATGAACTACGGTCTTATGGGTTTGGAATAACATGAGGGTGATTAAATGATGACAGAATTTTCATTTTTGAAAATTTTTGACTTCACTTTCAAACGTTTAACCATTTTAAATCCTCAAACTTTTATTTTGGCAGATGGTGAAATGCAATTTTGGAAATTCTCTGAATGTGTCAATAATGTAAACCTAATGCTCACTGCCTTCCCAAATGAACATTAAACTAGGAAGACACACAGAATTGAAGTTTGCTTCATTTACTGTAAACGAGCTGTGCACGTGAACACAGTGCCGCGCTTCACTTTGAAACATGCAGCACATCAGACTATACAGTTATTTAATTCATTCACGGCCTTTAATTTGATAATCGCACTATGCTATTCACGATTACCATGTCGCCTCATTTATTTATTTTTGTTTTACATTGGATATACTGAATTATAGTTCCTTCATGAACTATATATACTGTTCTAAAAGGTGCTTTTCCAAGCTTGTGCACTGACTTCTATAAGATGTGATGCTTGAGCATAAACAAGAGTTTTGTAGTACATTATTTAGTATAACCTCCCCTGACCGGTCCATCACCCCTGCCTCTTCATCTTGGTTCAACCTCCCCATCCCACTACTTTCTCTGCTGTGTTGCCTGCTGCAGTTTAAGTGTTAGTCCATGCGATTGTTAATAATTCAGTGTCAGCGTTGCTGCACTCTGGTCTGAGGCTGAGCGTGTGCAGAGCAGCGCTGGCTGATACGCTCCTGCAGTCTGTGCTCTGACAGCTGCACCACAGAGAGAGAGAGACTGCAGAGAACACTGAGAAAATCAAATACACCCTCATACACGCACCCAGGGAACACCAGTCACTGCCCACTCTCTCTCTGTCCGTCTCTTCTGAGCCTAACATCTCCCCACGTCTCTCATTCACACCCTGGATCTTCTTCTCTTGCAGTTTTCTTGATAGGGACGGGCAGAAACCAGGATCATCCAGCCGTCTGTGTTTCTTGACTGAGACATCTCAAGCTGGAGAAGAGAAGGTGGAAGATGGTGGAAGCAAGGCCCAGATGGACCCCACGATGGCCGGATTGGCGGCTATCTGTTTGTGTGCTGCTTCTCTGTATGTTTGGGACGGCGTTGGGCCGCAGGGCTCCCAAAACCCCTCGATGTCCAGCCACCTGCTCCTGTACGAAAGACAGTGCCTTCTGCGTGGACACCAAAGCCATTCCCAAGAGTTTCCCGCCAGGAATCATCTCCCTGTGAGTACTGGAAAGATCAGGTGTACCTATTTCTTCATATTCAAATAGGGGAAAGTTGCTCATAGAAAAATGACTATTATCATTGACTTTCCCATAAACCATTTTCTAAGCAGCATAACATTGATGTTAATGATTATACGAAGATTTGGCCATTATGTCACCTGTCAAGTGACGTCATTCCTTGTGACATAAGGGTTTATGTGATTATAAGAAGTCTGAAGAAAAAAATAGAGCCCTAATTTCCATATAGTGACAGTTTTTGGCCTGTAAAGCTAAAGAAAGGACAACAAAACATTATAAAGTAGTCGTTTTGACTCTATATGTTGCCATATATATTCCAACCTGATATTTGTTAGTCACTGACATTTATTTGGTGCCACATTTATTGAAGTGGAAGGGAATTATTAGTGAACAATGGCTTCATTTCAGTCTGTTTGTCACACAGATCTGTTTTATGGCTTGAGAAGACTATCATGCATATATAGTGCATGTTATGTAATATAGAGTCGAATGGACTACTTTCTGATAGTCTCGTATGTTTGTGAACTATTCTTTTGAACTGACAACTAGACAGATAAACAGAAAGTCAGCTTGCTGAGTTGATAGAAGATGAGGTGAAGTCTATATGCTGCTCTTTTTCAGTCAGCTTACGTCTGCTGTAGAGACTCAACCACAGAAACCTCACCACATACACGGTTATTATCCTCTGGGAGAACATAACCGCAGATACCATTTATTTCATCAGCTGTCTCAAGATTTTTCCTCTCTCTGTGTTTTATAGTTCACTGAAGTTATCACACAATTACACTGTATTTCATTAGATACTATTTGCAGAGAAGTCATTCATTTATAAAGACTTATGTAACCAGGTTCATTCAGGTTTATTCATATTTATGTATATATTCTGAAGAAAGTATTATTAAAGGCTTTTGATTTAGATTTCATGTTAGCTGAATAGTATACAGTAGAGGGTTTTGCACGCTGATGGTGCCCTTATTTTCATACTGAGAATATAAGAAGGAAGGAAGATCTGTGTCCTACTTTCTAATAATTAATTTGTGAGATCCTTTCAGGTGTGCAGAGCAACTGTTTAAGAAAAAGGCCAAACATAACTGCTCAGAATTAGACTGAAATGACTTTGATATGAACATTGGGAAAAAGTGGTGCTTCTCCTAAATTATTCATAATAATAATAATAGTGGCAAGTAAGTATTAAATATTAAATACATACTAAATAAATACACACAGAACACCCTTGAAACTCAACATGATAAAAATCACAGAGAAAATAGCAACCACCATAAACATCTTAACATTGTGGTGGTTTTGCACAGGAAAACATCATTCATAATGTGTTCAGAAAATGTAAACGAGAGTAATGAGAGTCTTCTAAAATGAGATTTTCAGATGTTATAAAGACATTTTTCTGAACTCATGAGTTTTTACTTTAAGATGACTGTAACAGCAAATGCGTATTATATGCACGCCAACAAATTTCGTATCATATGCACGTGAAAACTGCGTATTATATGCACGCCAAAGTCAATTTGTGCGTATCAATACCACAAGTTTTTGTTTTTATTTGGCATACTATTTATATGCATTTTCATGAGACGGGGCTCTGATGATGATGATGATAATGATTATGATTATGATGGTGGTTTCTGCTCTTCTATCAGGACTATGGTGAATGCTGCTTTCACAGAGATTCCTGAAGGAGCTTTTTCTCACATGCACCTACTGCAGTTCCTGTAAGTACCAAATGCACAATGATCCTCCTCTGCATTTTCTTATTATGGCCTGTGTGTGAAAAAAAGTGTGAGGATTGTAGTGTTTGTCAGCTGCATGTCTGAGCAGTGTGTAGTGTGATGTGTATCAGTGACAGACCCTCCATTTACAGACTGCCCACACACACGCAACAACAGCGTTTCTGTCCTCCCTCTGTGTGTGTGAGAAAGACACAAGAGAGAAGTTTGTTTTCCAATGACAGCATGCCAGTTCTTCAGTCACTGAATCAGTAAACAAATTAAAAACGTCCTGCAATATCAGATATTCAATGCTTTGTAAAATATAGTAGTATAATAAATATAAAAAATGGTATATGCAACATTTAAACTATGTTTCTGTGTGAAAATATGGTGTTGTTTGTGTACAGACACTAGTCCACTGTCAGCAGTAAAATCTGTACTTCTCGTTCTGTTCCTTGATGAAGTAATTTGCATATAGCAGTCAGATGTCATGAAGACGGTGTGCTTTGCGGTGTGTCTGATATTTGAGACCAATAGGCAAGATGTGCTTTCAGCCACAAGAATTTATTGTGGATTCATAAACTCCAAAGGCAGTGATAATGGATTTACATGGTGATCTTTCAGGTGTTTCTGATCTATTAGAGACAGGGTACAGGGTAAGACATTGCACTGAGATAAATAATTAAAATACACCGTTTCAAACATTATATTTTAACTCCTGTCACATTTGAACACAGTGTCTCATCTCATAGACGATTATTATAAGTGCTTGCCTTTCGTAAAAAAAGTACACTTTAGCATACTTATAAAAAGAGTACTTATTACAGAAATATTACATTTTATAAGAACTTAAGTCTGCTTTTCTTATCCACTTAAGTAGGACTTAAGTATATCTTTGTGTAATTTCACAATTACTTGAAATAATTACAAGATGTTATGATAAACTATATACTTTAATGTCATTTCTATTAAAACTTCTATGTCATGTATGTGTTTGTAATTACACATTTGAAAGGATGAAGTTGCAATTTAGTACATTTAAAATATATCATCTTTAAATATGATATTGAATAACATGCTACTTATACATTTAGAATCAAGTACTTTACATGTGCTTTAGTATGTTAGTCAACACATCAAAATAAATGTAGTTCTTTACAGCAGTAAAATAGTACTGACCCTAAGAAAGTCTAAACCTGTCTAAAATGTATGAAAATGTTCAGCTCAATGAAAGTGCAAGCTCTTATCTTTGTCTCTTTCTTTTTGTTCTGCACAGGCTGTTGAACTCAAACACATTCTCACTGATTTCTGATGATGCTTTTGCCGGTCTTGGACATCTGCAGTACCTGTGAGTATGTTGCTTGATGGATGGATGGATGGATGGATGGATGGATGGCCTAATCGATGGTTGGCTTGAAGGATGGAGGAGGAGTGGGTTGATGGGTGGGTGGATTGATCACTTGCCCAACAGATGGACAGATTAGATGTTTCAGATTGTCTTCTGTTGCATTTTAAGTGTGATTTATTTGAATGTTTTTTAGACACTGGCTTTTGCTCACATAAATGAAAGAAAAAAAGAGCTAAAAATATGGTTTTAGCAGTTTCTTTTCATTTTCTGTACAAAGAAATATAAATTGAGACAGAGTGCTTAAAGAGCATCTCCTCAGGGTTTTGAAAGTGCTCGCTCATTATAATCAATACATGTAAGGGTTATACTATTTTTTTCTTATAAAATCAAGTTTGAAATTAAATGGTTAAACCAGGTTAGAGATCATTTGCACAGCCATTGACACTGATTATCTGTCAGAACATTTATTGATATGAGACAATGTGGCACAATACCTTTCTCAACAACACCAAACTATGAAATAACTAAATAAGTCTTGCCTTCTCGAGAATTGTGGTAGGCTAAGCTCCTCTTTTTTTTCTTCCAGTATTCTTCTCTGTCTCTCATTCTTTCTACTTTCCCTTCACTGTCAGCTGTAGAATTTGATTACCCTTTTGGGTTTTTACATTTTACTGTGCTGTTGGAGGAAGTGCCAAATTCATATTGATTCACCAAAGAGTTTGTGGTCGTTTGTATAAATGCGACATCTGATAAAAACGATTTTCCTTTACAGAATATTGAAAGGTCATTTGGTAGATGCCAAAAAATACATTTATTACTGTGTAAAAGTACTTGTGCATTCTAACTAAATCGTTTTTTCAACCAACATATATTGTATGCTGCAAACATTTCATCAGTGTTGGAGGTAACACATTACTGAATAACGCAAGTTACGTAATCCGATTACTTTTTTCAAGTAACTAATAAAGTACATTAATTTTTAATTTACAACCAAATATCCAATTTAGTTTTTCAAATAAGTAATGCCGGTTACTTTGTTTTCCCATTTATTCACGGACATCTCTCCTGTCCCCGTGTTGAGGCGTATTCATTTCACTTTTGGTGTGACAGGGTCTTTACTGTTGCCAGAAATATAACTTTTGGATTTTTTGTTATTAATAAACAAATAAGCAAGCCTAGCCCAGGTGACAAAAAGTAATGCAAAAGTAATTATACTTTCCATGAAGAGTAACTAAGTAACACAATTAGTTATTTTTTTTATGGATTAACTCAATATTGTAATGCATTACTTTTAAAAGTAACTTTCCCCAACACTGTATTTTATTATATAATAGCAGATGTGACACCTCTTAAAAAAAGGACAATTTAAATCAAATACTTTTTGAAAGCCACTGAGATGAACTGGAATATTAATATCTTTCTCCAGGTATTAAAAAGACATCTTTGAGCGAGACTTGTGCGTGCATGTCTGTGTCTCTCATCTTCATGCAGGTTGTGCAGATTCTTCTGAGTCCTTCTTAAGATTCAGGTAGCGTTGTCTTTCAGACGAAAGCATTGGCAGCTCAATGACTGCAGAAAGAGAGTGAGTGAGATAAAAGAGAGGGGGGGTGGAGGACTTGCTATTGCAGAAAGCTTTTAGCATTAATGAAAACGCCCACAACCTCAGAGTCATTAAGCTAAAAGCTATAACAAAGCAAATGCGGCAAGGTTTGCAGAAGGAGGCAGGCAGGCTTCGTCTTCGTGAACACTGTGACTCATGAATCCATCAGGGAACAGGCAGCATGCCTTTGCATCCTTACTGTTTATTACAGTAAATATAGGGGGAGAAAATATGCCATTTGATTAATATCCCTGTCCTAATCTTTTATCTTCTCTCTTAAATGGCACACAAATCGTTTTAATGACTTCACCTGCAAATATCATATCTACAAATATTTAATTTTGTAGCTGTCTGACAAATGAGTTGTTGGTTGAATTCATTTACATGAATGGCTCATTTAATTCCCATATTCTCTTTTTTTCTTCTTTACAGATTTATTGAGAACAACGACATCCAAGCCCTGTCAAAGCACACATTCAGAGGACTGAAGTCTCTGACACATCTGTATGTATTGCATCTGCCTATGAAGTAATCAATTATCAGTGTATTGATTAAAAAAAAAAAAAGAGTTTTTATATGGTCCAGTTTTCAATACACTGTAAAAAAAAAAAAAAAAAGTTGTTTCAACTTAAAATAATTTGTTACCCCGCTGACTTAATTTTTTTAGTTTCGTCAACTAAAATATTCCAGTTGTCCCTTAAATTAACATTGAGTAACTTAAAATTTCAAGTTGACTAAACTAAAAATATTAAGTCAGCGAGGTAACAAATTATTTTAAGTTCAAACAATTAAATCACACTGTAATGTGTTAGTTATTGTACCTTATAGATTAGAATAAAGAATGGAGGGATACATCTGCAGTCCAACATGATAAATAGATCATGTTATGTCTCTCTGGTTTGAATTTTCTCCATGTCAGGTCGCTGTCCAACAACAACCTGCAGGTTCTTCCCAGAGAGCTCTTCAAACACCTGGACATCCTCACTGACCTGTATGTACCAGATTCCCAAATATTCCTCTGTGAGGGACTCTTACTAAAACAAGCTTTTTCTTTTCATTATGTGAAAAATAGTAAGCATTGTACAGTTAAAATGTTTCCAAAATGAAATGATTACCTTTTATTTTGCATTGACTCTACTGAAGCTAAATCAGTTTATTTAGAAATAAAAATTTTATATATTTCTTCACAAAACTAAATGAAAAAAATAAACTCTCAAATTGTCCATGGATCCCATGAAAACCACTCACAGAGACCTGCGAGGGAACTCGTTCCGTTGTGACTGTAAGATCAAATGGCTGGTTGACTGGATGGAGAAGACCAACACCTCAGTTCCCGCCATATACTGCGCCAGTCCTTTTGAGTTCCAGGGTCGACGCATCCATGACCTTACACCACGTGACTTCAACTGCATTAGCGCAGGTGAGCCAGCTCAGACCTTAACACATGTTATTTGAGACAGGTGGCTGAAATCCAATAGTGATATTTCTAAATCTGTAAAACATGTAAACCCAGCCCGATCTTCCGGTAATTCGTACATATTTTATGAGGTGGCTAATTTGTACGACCTCACTCGTACAAATTCATATGATTTTTGCTAAATCGTACGTATTTTACGAGTTGCCAATTCGTATGAATTTGTACGAATGACCTACACCTAACCCCGCCCTTAAACCTACCCGTCACTGGGGTTTAGACAAATCGTACAAAATCGTACGAGTGAGGTCATACGAATTAGCCACCTCGTAAAATACGTACGAACTGGTCGTGAGATAGAGTTGGTAAACCATATTACCAAAAGTATGTGGGCATCCTCTTTAATCCCAGACTCCAGTTGTAGGCCAACCCAGAAGTTAGCATCACTTTGGTTCCCTTGATAAAAAGCCAATGAAGATAAGTTCTATGACCAACAAAAATGTAGGATTCTCACACATTTTGTTCATCAAAATAATCTTCATGAACACAAACATTTATTAATTTTGAAGCCTAAATACAATCACTAGAAGTAAAAATATAAAGTTATGATATTAATGAACTTTATATGAACGCGTGACAGCGTCACCACCATTAATCTTTGGATAGCTCTTTCAATCTTTGTTTTAAAATTTGAGCTAGAATAGTTTGCAAGAGCGTGATTATAAACACAACGAGGTTGTGAAAGTGGACTGGTGAATACATGAGTTTTACTGTTTGGCATTATAACATTTAACGTCCCCAACAATCTCTGTAGCCACTTGCCATAGAATAAAATATGAACATATCTTAAGCAGATTTTAACCACAGGCCTTATTTCAGGCATTTCACATAAAACCCATTGACTTCAAGATGATGGAACCAGAAATGCTAAATGTGGAGTTGTTTCCGAGTTTCAGGACTCATTCCTGCAGCACTCTATCCAGTGACGTTCTAGAAAATTCTGTGCTTTCAACTTTGTGGCAGCAGTTTGGGGACGGGTCTTAAAGAAATGGTTGACTCCGGACTGGCCCCCACAAAGCCCAGACATGAACGCCACTGAACACCTCTGAGGAGTCAGACTCTTTCTGCATCCATGTTCTAACCTCAAGAAGAACCCTGCTGAAAAAAAACAGCATACTGTATGCTAGTTAGGTATGTTTTGAAGCATAACCAGCTTATAAGCAGCTCAGGACCAGCTCATGACCAACTAAAGACCAGCTTAAACCAGCTCAAACCAGCTGCCGTGCTTCAAAACATGCCTAACCGCTGTAACCAGCATATGGTGTTTTTGTTCTACAAGGAAGGCCTAGGTTTTAAAATTAAATGTCCACATTATTTTGGCCATGTATTGTATCTGGATTTCTGTGACATGTCCTGTGTTTCTGTGACATGCTATTATCCATCTAAAAAGTTTTGAACAAAACGTTTCTCATTTTTCCATAATTACTGCACATGCATTATACACAATTCATAGTAATTCAAAGTCTACATGGAATATGTTTGTTACACCACAGGATCCTTTAAAGGTAAGACGAAATGCAGTTTCAGAGTTTTATATTATGTATCTCAAAATTAATTTGTAAAGTTCACAATGTTTTTTATGGCACTAAAAAGGTCCAATACTTGTAAAAAAAAAAAAAAATCATCTTCTATCCTAACTTTCTGCAAACAACGCTCAATTTGAAGTAGGGTTTCCTCTAACAAAAACAGCAGTAAATGGCCACTGCTGTGATTGGCTAACTTCATTGCACTATATCTAACCTTAATTTACAGCATGTTGTGTGTTTTTGTGTTAGAGATGGCAACCGATGTGACAGAGCCATATGTGTTTGAGTCTGAATCAGATCCTGAGGCAGAAGAAATTGAAACAACACAACAGCAACATAAACTATAATAAAAATATTCAACTCAAGCAAATTTTCTGATCTGGCTATTCACTAATTTTATTAGTAACACACAAACAACGATATGCTTGGGTTATTAATAGTGTTAGACGCTGGTTTGATGTTTATCACAAACACACTGCAAGATTAAAAATCCATTTCTAATGATCAGATCTTTAGGAAGGCTATGCAAAGTTTTTGAATGTGCAGTTTCTTTACATCCACTGACAGAACAACATCTGAGTTTGACGGTTTTCCTCGACATCTTGTGATTGATGGATAGAGATGAGTTGTTCAGAACATGCCTCCTTGATTACATACGGCGATGACGCATGTTAATGACGCTTCAAGGAAAATCATGATGCCACGATTCTCCCCATTTCAAATCCTGGTGTTTTAGAAGGGTAGAAATGCATAATTTATCATTTCTGAACCTTGCATGTTTGTTTTTATTTCAGAGTAAATTCTTATATGTGTAAATATCAAGAACCTTTTGATTCTCCATTTCATGACCCCTTTAAAATATACACAATTTACACTGGCTCTGACATGAAATTTTCTTCTAATCCAGATTTTGCGGTATATGAGACATACTCATTCCAGTCCCTGTCTGTGGAGTCATACGAGTTTAGCGATGACCAGTATGTAGTTTTCGCTCAGCCCAACACTGGAGTCTGCACCGTGTTCATTTGGGATCACGTGAACATGCTTTTCAAGACACATTACAACATCACATGTAAGTCAAAAACTACAAAGCTGTAAGTGGAGTTTTTTATTACTTGATTTAATAGAACCAATAAAAATAGAAATTTCCATAGAAAATTAACTATGGGGGTGTTCTCTGAAGCAGTGGTTTTCTAACCTTTTTCATGAATCCTATATGTTTCGCTACAGTGACAACTGAATGTAATCTTTTCAGACACTTAATTTCACAAGGGAAGGCTCTGTGAAATATTGTAGAGGTTGGAAACCCCTGCTCTGGAGTATTAAATCATTACTCAAAATGCATCAGGATTCATTTGTGTTACATGTTTAAAATGTAGCTCCATTCAGTTACAAATACTAATGTATGTGTATTCCAGCTCGTTCTGCTGTGTATTGTAAACCTGTGGTTATCAACAACACTCTCTACATGGTTGTGGCTCAGCTCTTTGGAGGATCCCACATCTACAAGTATGTCTATGTGCACTATACTTTTTAAGACTCTATTGTGGAGGTTCAAATATTTTGCGGATATACTTTGTTTATTATCATAATTAACCCTAAATACATTTGTATTTACTTATTTACTTTTACTAAAGGTGCAGTAAGTGGTTTTTTTAGTGGTAACATCGCCATTCTTCACATACTTTAAGTACTGATACCACAACAGTGAGTTTTATGTAAATTATAGTGAGTGAGTTTTAAAGAGTGATATACACAGTAATGAATTCCTTTACCTGTCCAAACAAAAAACAAGCAACTTGTGCATCACTACTTTCCTCTGTCGTCAAATCTATCCACCCAGTCAGAATTGTGAGATATAAACTTGCCGTTCTGAGAAAAAAAATCAGTTCATATTTTACAATTCTTAGCTTGTATCTCACAATTCTGAGTTAATATTTCACAGAAACGTCTTTTTCTAGCTATCCTGACCTTCTCGCAAATTCTAACTTTTTTCTCAGAATTGCAAGATAAAACCAATGCAGATTTACAAGATATAAATTCACAATTCTGATAAAAAAAGTTTACAACAGTTTGAACCATTTATATCTGGCAATTCTGAGTTTATACCTCACAAAAGCAACTTTTTGTCTCTCAATTCTGGCTTTTTTCTTGCAATAATGAGAAGAGAAGTCAGAGTTGCAAGATATAAACTCAAAATTCTGATTTTTTTTCATGCAATACAGATTTTACACGTTACAGTTCTGATATTATATCTCATTTATTCTGAGAGAAAAAAAATGGAATTGTGTGATTAAAGAAAAATTGTGTCCCATTTACCTTTTTATGGGGTAAACTTGCAGTTGTGAGTTTACAACTTGCAAGTCTGAGGAAAAATGTAAGAATTATTAGACATAAACTTATGCAATTATCTTTTTAAAATTTTTATTCCATTGTGGAAATAAACTTTCATAGAGCGTGACCCGCACCACATAGCCCAATTAAAACACTTTTTATAGAAAACTATAATAAGTAGGCCTACAGTCTTCATCTCATTCAGTTGACTCAGTAAAACATTTTAAATTAGCACCAAACTACTGAATGCACCTTTTATTTGGTAAAATATTTCAATACCCAAAGGTTGATATAGTATCTGTTTGCATGTGCTTATTATCATCATCAGAACATCATTATGACATCCTGTTGTTGTTGTTGTTGTTGTCAGATGGGAGGAAGGTCCATTGCGTTTCGTCAAAATCCAGGACATCGACACCACCCGTGTCCGTAAACCCAACTTCATCGAGACTTTCCAGATTGAAGGAGACTGGTATTTTGCAGTAGTTGACAGCTCTAAAGCCGGATCCACCAGTCTGTACCGCTGGAACAGTAACGGCTTTTACTCACACCAGTCCCTCCATCCCTGGCACAGAGACACTCACATCGACTTCCTAGAGGTGGACGGCAAACCTCGCCTCATACTCTCTAGTGCCTCGCAGCCCCCTGTGGTGTATCTGTGGAACCGCAGCCAACGCCAGTTTGCCTACCACTCTCAGATCACCGATTCAGGCGATGTGCAGATGGTCAAGCACTTCTGGGTTCGAAAAGTGTTGTATCTCTGCCTCACACGCTTCATAGGAGACTCCAAGATCCTTCGCTGGGACAACCAGCGCTTCGTAGAGATTCAAACCCTGCCGTCACGGGGCTCAATGGCCGTGTATCCGTTCAGCATCGGCGTGAGGCAGTACCTTCTGCTGGGCAGCGATTATTCCTTCTCTCGGATCTATCTGTGGGACGAGCTCACCCAAAGATTCCAGCCCTTCCAGGAACTCAACATGCTCGCGCCTCGAGGCTTCAGTCTAGTCTCTGTTGACAATAAAGATATTCTGTTAGCGGCCAGTTTTAAAGGAAAGACCACGGCCTACCAGCATCTAGTGGTAGACCTCAGTGCCAAATAGGCAGCTGGAGAGGTTTTGGATAAGTGCGTAAATGCCAAGAAGTGCAAAACTTCCACACTTTTCTACATCTGCATTCACACATGAATTGATTCATTGCTAAATACTCATACATTAGTTACTGTGTAAGCCATCATCAACTCAATAAACATGTTAAAACTTTAAACTGATTACCCATTTTTGGGTCTTTAAATAGCCTAAACTAGTGCTGTCGAATGATTAATCGCGATTAATCGCATCCAAAATAAAAGTTTTTTTTTTACATAATATATGTATGTGTACTGTGTATATTTATTACGTAAATATAAATAGACACACATGCATGTATATATTTAAGAAAAATATGTTGGTTATATATTAAATATATTTATATATAAATTAAATTATATGAATATAAATAGGCCTATATACATGTAAATATTTTCTAGATATATACTGTATGTATGTGTATTTATGTATACATAATAAATATACACAGTACACACACATATATTATGTAAACAAAAACTTTTAATTTGGATGCGATTAATCGCGATTAATCGTTTGACAGCACTAGCCTAAATATTTACCAAATGCATTGAAATGATCACGTTTCTTTGATAGGATGTACATTGTTCAGCAGTTTCATATCAAAAAGGTGAATGATATTTTTAGACAGATGTTACTCCCTGATTCGTGTATCATCATAACATGAACATGTCTGAAAATACTTTAAGAATATTGTGTTCCTAAGAAAAAGAGCAAGTTTCATGTTCGTTACTCAGTTGAGCTTGACTGTTAAGGCTTTGCTTTAAGGATTTTCTATGCAGATTATTCTCTGAAAATGGACAACAATTACTAACTGGTTGGTCATTATAAACCATCTGCTGTCATCAGCATGCATTGCAGTAAATGACTGTGGTGGAAATGTCATTTGTGATGTGTCACAAAATAAAGTTGAAAAATATCTGTTTATCGTGCACAGGAATTTCTTTTCTGTCTGTCTCTAACCTTGTGTCTATTCTTCTACTCCCGGTCATTCCTTTTTTGTCAACAGCCTCCACGTCCTCCATGCCAAAGATGAAGAGATTTTCCTTTTCTGCTTCTTCTGCTGTCTTCATTTTAGCGCAATCTATGGTGCCAAAATAGTCAGAGCCCGTGTGATCATTCATCTTCGTCGAGCATTATATATTCAACTGCAGGGGGCAGTGTAGGATCTAAATATATAACTGTAAAAGTCGACCAATTCTGGGCAAAATTTTAAAAAAAAAAATAAATAAATAAATAAATATATATATATATATATATATATATATATATACACACACACACACACACACACATATATTGTCAGTCCTGTGTTCCTGTTTTGTTGTTGCTCCCCATGTGCTCCTCATGCCTTAGTTTCTCCCTCTGTTTCCTTATGCCCATATTTGGTTATCTTCCTGTCCTCATTATAGTTCATTATGTTCATTTGGTTCTACCTGTTTGATTTAATTATCTAGTTTACTAGTTATATGTACATATACATGTACATAGCCTATATACATATACATACGTGTGTGTGTGTGTGTGTGTGTGTGTGTGTGTCGCCTATATATAGCCCAAATATAAATTGTTGACTGAATTGTGTCGGTGACTTTACTCAAAGGAGCTCTAAAACTGCACGAAATATGTATAACTTTTATGGTGTGTGGATGATGTTTTTGTGAAGTTGGAACTATAATATAGCCTACTAATAGTCTACTATATAATTGGTGATGGTTTTATTTGCATCTGACGATTTTGTTACATTTTAAACATATTCAGGCACAAACTCTGTATTAAAACATTTTAATAGCCTACTGTTCTCAAGAATGTCTTACCGTGTTGTTTACATTTAAAGATTTAAATGTTTGGAATGTTTGACTTCTCAGTGCGATAGCGTCATAACAGCGTAAATATGAGACTGTTCTGGATTCTTCTCTGGTTTGCCGCGCTATTATTCACTCGCACATTTACAAGGATGTAGGCTACTGTAGCTGGAGATTATTTGCTAGCCGTTCCTTGCAGACGGATTTAACTCGCATTTCAAGATGACATCCGAGACAGGAAAACACGCTCCTCGAACATCTACCAAACTGCCGGACACAAACAAGAGGTCCGACGTTAGAAAGCAGTGGACCCGTCTGGAGAAAATAATCTGGCCCGTTGCTCCTGATGGCTATATCCCCAACTCTGTCGTCAGGAGCTTGGCTCCGTATCCAAAGTTCAGTATTCCTTGCGCCAACAGGGGGCTCCAAATAATGGCACAAATAGAAGCAGCAACTCTCCGTTCGGCAAAACAAAGGCGACTGTTAAAGTATTTTCTCGAAAAGTATTGCCCTCTTAAAGAAGAGCAACAGAACAAGGAAGAAGGCGAAATCAGTTTGGAAGATGTTATAGAAAGTGTACCTGAGGGGACAAACATAACAGCAACCTTGACATCACTTCAAAATAAGTCAGAGGAGACAAAGACCAGGGCCAACTTGACTCGGAGAGCTGCGCCCCAGAGCCAAAACCTGCTCCAGAAAAGACAAAAGGTCCTACAGCAAAATGCTTCTTCTGTAGTGAAACTCCAGACGAACAGTTCTTCTGCAGATGATCGTCAGATGAAAGCTTCTTCTGTAGATGATCTCCAGACGAATGCTGCTTCTGTACAGAAGCTAAAGAGTAAGGAAGATGGTGAAAAAGATCAGAGCCTCTGTGAAAAGAGCAATGCTTTTCCCGCAGTGCAGTCAAAGAAAGTGAAGAAAGGTCAAAACACCAGTTTTAAACTCCCAGAAGATGTGAGCACAAGGATGCAGAAGGAACAAGCTGAGTTGCACCAGGAGATTAAGGAGCAAAAGGAAAGCGATACAACAAACAAAAATGCACATGTGCCAGAGATTGGGGCTCCGAAGCGGACCATGCGGCATTCCCCCTTAAAGAAACTGAAGTCCTTTGTTCCACCTCTTCCTCTGCTGGGTGACAGAAGGCCTAATTCTGTCCTCATTTACCTTTACAAGAGATCAAAAGAAGAATCAGCTCGTGAAGGGGTGAAGCATGCTCCAAACGTGGCTTAGACTACAAATAAAGCTTTTTTTGTGCAAAACAAAACATTTTTTTTAATGAGACTTCATTTTGTCATTTAATTGTCATCTAATTTATTGCAATACATTCTGAGAGCATAGTTATAATGACCTCAAAATTCAATTTATTGTTGTCTAAAAACAATAATTGAACATTTTCAAAGAATAACGTGTGCATGAAAAGGCCCTAAAGCTAAATCATTAGGTCAAACAAAATTGCATGCATATTAGAGACATACAGATCAGAATTGAAAGAGCGGAAGTACTTTGGTGTCACTTAGAAATATTGTATTTTTCATTTAATAAAAAAGGCAATGGACAAAAGTAAATGGATAGAGGTAACAACTAATTTTTGTTTTATTTGTTCATATTACTGTTTTTAAAAGTTACCGTGTTAGTGTTACCATAGCAGATGCACAGCAGACAGTTCTGAGATGAGAGAAAAAAGATTTGTGTTCCAAAGATATATCAAACTACTTAAATGTGAATCTTTTATAAAAACAATAACATTCTCACTGTTTGTTGTTTTTGTTTTAATACAGTAACTGATTCATGCAGCACTGTATAAGTGATTTATATTTACATTACTGCTGCGTGCAAAATATAATTGAATCCTTTTACTGCTTTACCCAACAAATATCTGACAAATATCGGCTCATACAGGTCTTTATTAGAAATAGTAGAACAAATATGCATATAATTAAACCTTGTTATTTTTACCCTTCAGCCCACTGATAAGTTCTTCTTCATAGTCCAACTCTCAGCTACTTTACAGGTATCTAACCTATTCAACATCCATCAGTCTGCAACGAGCTTGAAGATTCAATGAGTTTCCAGAAGGTCAATAAATGGTTGTACATGATAAATTAGATCATAAGCAAACAAACCACAAGGGTTGTTCTTTTTAAAGCTGACACTTGAGAGTTTAGGCTCAAATGTTAATATAGATATCTCAAACTCATTGCACAAGCATAAAAACAAGTACTGTATAATGTATAATACAGTAACTTTTAAGTAGAAGCTTATGTCATTGTCGGATGCAGCATAATGTTCCCAAACACAGACGGCCAACTCTTTCACCTGTTTCTTCAGTCGCTCCACTGCAGCTCTTGACGGAGATCTTCAGGTTCTGGAACTGAATGTTTCATTTGCACAGGATCTTCATTCACCCGAATGGACGCTATATGAATTACTAAGAGAGAAGTATTCATCCTCGCATTTTTATTCCTGTCATCTTTTTAGAGGCTTACTGCATCAGTTCAATTTTAAATTGTAGGATGTTAGGTTTATTGTTTGCCCATTTTGTGTAGCTTAAAGTAAACACTCTCAGTCATTTTTAATACAGTGAGTCTCAAAAGAAAGACTTTATACGAATAAAGGTTTGTTCTGTATTTTTAAGACGTGTTCATTTTCATTTCTGGCATTCAGCGCATTTTGATCCCTAGCAAAGATGATCTTATTGCCATAAAATTTAGAGCAATATCAATAAAAATGAGAACTTCAGGCATATTTAAGTTTTAAATCACATTTTAAAGCAATACGATCATGATATTAACAGGGGACTCATATAAAGTTAAATAGTTAAAGTTGTGTAGCTGTAGTTGTGTTTCTTATAAAATGCAAATATATTGTCATTGTACTGTATTTTGTGTTATTTTTACTTGTGTGTTGACAAAACGAATAAGCAGCGAGATAGACAGGAACACCATGCATCACCCCTCAAACAGCCTAACTGAATGAATAAACCCTTAAAAAAAATATAAATAAATTTGTCCAGCATCGGTTTCCGTTTATTATTTAGTTCCAAAAACACAGGGTATACGATTATTATTATTTTATTTTTTTCTAAGTGTTTTGGCTAAGTGTTACATGTTTAAAAATAGCTTATCATGGCAATATTCAATTCCACAGTGCAGGCAAATCAAATCTATTATTAATACTCTATTATTATGATTATTATTATTATTATTATCATTAAAATTCAGTGTTTTATTAATATTATAACATTAACATATTAACATTCTAATTAAATTATTATTATGCATTATTCTATAATAATACATTACTACTACTACCACTACTATTTTATTATAGCCTGAACAATATATTACATTTAAAATTAATTTAAAAAATTGGAATATTCTATATATTTCAACCTTTTCCCACATTTGACAGTTTCTGAGTTTCACTATATATTCTGTCATTACGAAAATATATCCTTTATTGACCTCAGAATGCGCTTTAATTCAAAAACGTGACTTTATTTGTTGGAATTTACCTATGTATACCAATTTAACACTATGCATCAGTTTTTCTTATGACACAATAATTCATTTAATGTTATGACAAAACTAATAACGTGCGTTTAAACAAAATAAGCCCCAATAATGGTTTACAGTAAATTTAGAACAGTTACAGTGAATTTAGAACAGCTAATAATAATAGACACTCAGCTGTTATAGATATCTTACCTAAAACACAAAACCTTTAAATAATATTCTCTCTGCACTTCGTAAACTGGACTTCCACATACTGTAAGCGCGCGCACACCAGCCTGGCATGGTCTATAAAGCTGAATAAAGCAGGCATAACGCCAGCAGGGGTCACTCATACTTCATTAAATAAATAATTTTGCTAAATTACAGAGATACAGGGAACCGCAGTGTAGCACAGTAACTTCACACAGGTGTAGGCTATTACAACGGCTTCGAACGCGTCTCGTCCAATCAGAATCAAGGAGGGGAACTATCGTCTTGTTTACTTTTAAAGTGACAGCTGATTGGTCTGCAGTTCAAAGCGATATCACAAAAGCACTGTAAGGTTGATCTCGCTATTATTGGCTCACGCTACCTTTAGAAGATGCGAGGAATACACGCTCCTCGTCCACCAATCAAATCGCCGGACACAAACAAAACGAGACTCGATTGGAGAAAGCAGTGGACCTGTCCAGACAAACTCTTCTGTCCCGCTGCTTCTTACGGTGCTTGCGAAATCAAAGGTTTATCGTATATTTGGTCCGATAACAACATCGGGGCCCAAGTCAGGGAAGACAAAAATCTCAGTTTGCCAGACTGTCAGCGTCTGTTCAAGACTTATGAGCTTACCAAAAAGGAAACTAATGTAAGAGCCAGCTTGACACTTCCAGGAGGTGCATCCAGGACCCTACCCCGGCATACAGAGAAGTTCCTTTGGAAGGATGTTTCTTTTGAAAACATGCTCCAGACAAATACATATAATGTAGAGGAACTTCAGATGAGTGCATCTAAATACGCTTTTTCTGTAGAGGATCTTCAGAGGAGTCCGTCTTGTGCAGGGGAGCTCCAGAAGAATGCATGTTCTTCAAGAAAACTGAAGCCCAAAGAAGATTATGAAAAAGCCTTAATATATTTTCCAAAAATTATGCCTCAGAGCCAACAGTTTCTCCAGAAAAATGCATCTAGGAGGTCAGCGAAAATGGAGGAATGTGATGAGCCATGGTCTCTGACTCCATGGGTGGAGAATGACAGCGAAGACGAATCGATTGAGGAGGTCACATGTATAGCAGAACAAAAGAAAAAGGAGATGAAGAAATATGAAAGCTTTCAAGCCAGTGCAAGGCAAAGTGTAAGACTTCCAAAGATTGGGCCTCCCAAACAGAGCCACCTGAAAAAGACCAGATACTCCATAGAGCAGCTGAAGTCGTCTGTGCTTCCGTTTCCTCTGCTGGGTGAGAAGGCCTGATTCTGACAAAAGATCACCTTCTCAGAGAGCTTCAGAAGAGAAAGTAAAGTCAGCTGAGGAAGATATGTATTTTAGAACGTACACTGCAGATTTATTTATTGAAGTATTATATTCATGAACTATTATAAACTGATATTTCAACTTTATTTTGTGACATAGCATTAAATGCTCAGAAAATTGGAGTCCAAATGTAATAAATATAGGCTATTAAATGCTTAAAGCTAGATGTATTTGGAAGGTCACCTTTTTAAATGAAACTGGAGTAACTCACAACATACAATCACTGCAATATGGTAAATATTCATTTAGCCTTTAAGCTATATCTTATACAATTATGGTATTGGAATCAGAAGTACAAACAAAAATGTTATCATTAATGCTGGAAAAGTAATCTAATTTGATTGGAAAATCGCTAATGAAATTTTAGGAACTCACTTAAAATTGGTGTAAATATTTAACATATACTGTATACATATATTTACATATATTTGACATATACTGTAGCCTATAGCCTATTATAATGTCTTTGTTTTAATTTTTACTTAGGCTATCTAAATATATATAAATTAAACATATATTCTATATTATAAACATTTATATTACTACTGGAATAAACAGCTTGTTGATTAAAACACAGCATTATTCCTGTTGGATAATTTATGATGGTAAACATCAGAAATATTCAGACAATATAATTTATTATACAAAGCCTAAACAGTAGTGCACACATATACTTCAAGATCCACCAAACCCTTGTGAAAAATGGGTAAACATTAGCATGCTTTAGGCCTACTTATGGGGAAAAAAAATTAAAAATATATCTAAGTCTGAACCGAATGTAATGTTTTGGGCAACTAACCTTAAGCCTAACCATATGTTGTTAATTAATAAATGTAGCCTAAATTCTTCTGTATGTTAGTCAACACATCAAAATAAGTGTACTTCTATAAAACAGGACAAAGTAAAATATTATTTAAACACACTGATTTAAAATGTACATAAAAGTGAGATATTTAATTTGACATTTTATTATATCTACTATGTATTATTATTTGACATTATATGTGTGTGTGTGTGTGTGTGTGTGTGTGTGTATATATATATATATATATATATATATATATATAGTCATGGCCAAAAATATCGGCACCCTTGGTAAATATGATCAAAGAAGGCTGTGAAAATTAATCTGCAATGTTCATCCTTTTGATCTTTTATTTTTTTAAAAATCACAAAAATCTAACCTTTCATTGGATAATAAGAATTTAAAATGGGGGGAAATATCATTATGAAATAAATGTTTTTTTTTTCTCAGATACTATTTGGACACAATTATTAGCACCCCTAGAAATTCTTATGAGTAAAATATCTCTGAAGTATATTCCCAGTCATATTCACAATTTTGAGCACTCCAGGGTGATTATGAACATGAATATACAGCCATGGTTTCCTGTTTCACAGAAATATAAATAGGAGTGAAAACAAAGCCCAAATTCCCTTAATCATCCGTCACAATGAGAAAAAATAAAATAATATATTTCTGATATGCAGCAAAAGATAATTGAGCTTCACAAATTAGTGAAGTGGCTTTAAGAAACGAGCTAGAGCAGTGAAAATTCCCATTTTCACCATCAGGGCAATAATTAAGTATTTCCAATCAACATAAAATGTTATGAAACTGCCTGGAAGAGGACGTGTGTCTGTATCGTCCTAATGCACGGTGAGGAGGAGAGTTTGAGTGGCTAAAGACTCTCCAAGGATCACAGCTGGAGAATTGCAGAAAATAGTTGAGTCTCCGGGTCAGAAAAGCTTAAAAAAAAATTGTCACAGCACCTACATCACCACATGTTGTTTCGGAGGGTTTCAAGAAAAATTCTCCTAGCTCATCCAAAAACAAACTCTAGCATATTCAGTTATCAGACACGAGTGGAACTTCATGGAATATATATATATATATATATATATATATATATATATATATATATATATATATGTTGGTTAGTGTGCATCAATTAAAGCAGCGCATTAATATAGACCGGGGATTAAACTGACCTGGAACTACCTGTGCATTAAACGGTTATACTGCATACCTGCCAGCCAATCAGAATCCAGTATTCAGAGTCAGACAGACCATGGAATATATATATATATATATATATATATATATATATATATATATATATATATGGTCATGGTCTGTCACGCTGCTTTAATTGATGCACACTAACCAACACGCATCACTCGCGCGCTCACACACACACGCACACACGGAGAGAGAGAGAGAGGGGTCGGAGATCGCATATTGTGCTGCACACACACATAAACTTGTTGTCAACGCTTCCCCGCGATTTTTATTACTAAAATAAAAGATAGATACTAGATCGCTACATTATATTCCCCAGCAACAAGGTGATAAAATCGCTGTTCCCTTAGGTTCACTTCAATGCTGCGATGACGTCATCGCTTTGGGAACATCCTCGGTGTGACGAATGTCTGAAGCCCTTATACCATCACGCCAATTTCATTGGCCAAATAGCGCTTAGCACCGCCCCCAAGCATACGTACCGTATGGTATATCGGCGTGCCGCGCGCTATTTCATCAGATTTCAATTCCTTCAGGAAGCGAAGCGAATCTTCTGTTGCCCATCGGAAAGAGATTCTTGTGTTCTAAGCCATCCTTTTTATAGAGCAGTATTACTCCTCTAGGCGGACACAATGAGTTTTCCGGTATGTTTGGATGCATGTTACACAGACTCACGAGGAAACAGGTAGGAAGACCGCTTCGCGGTCTTTATCTATTATTGTAGCCGTGATATCTGTGTTTTTTAAGTGTTGCACTCTGGGCTTACTCTCCTTCTGAGGAAGGAGAGATGTCCGTTCAACCCCCGCTGTTCCAGTTCAGCGGTTGCCGAGGCGCCGCACAAGCTCGACGCTTGGGGTGACGGCGATGAGCCGAGTGTATGGAGAGTGAGCGAATGGAATTAATTCCCTCCTCTCTCGCTCTCTTCCCCGGACCGCGTGCGTTCATCATAGAGCGCCTCGTGCATCTGCGGTTTAGGCAATCTGATCCCGCTCCGGAAGCTAGTGAATCAACTCTTTGCTGCGGATTAGATGAAGCTTACTCTACAGCAGCCTCAGGCTCGCGAGGAGTATTCTTATAACTATAACTAAGAGCAGGCGAGTTTTTCCCCTCTCTCTCTAACATTTCTTGCTACGCTGCAGTCACGTTCATTTGATTGGCGCTTATGCTTCCAACTCTTGTTCGTGCACTGTTTTTAGACGCGGACTGAGTCGTCTTGCAGCAGAGGGTTGCTGAGTGTGCACTATGATTTTGGCGCTCTGTGCTACCAAACATTAGTTGCCCGATTATTTCCTTTAGCTCCGTTCTGAGTCGAGCTGAAGTAAGTATTTTCCCCTCTCTCTCTAACGTTACTTGCTACGCTGCACTAATGCAGTCACGTTCATTTGATTGGCGCTTATGCTTCCAACTCTTGTTCGTGCACTGTTTTTAGACACAGACTCTAAGGAGTCTTGCAGCAGAGGGTTGCTATGCACTATGATTTTGGCGCTCTGTGCTACCAAACATTAGCTGCTCGACTATTTCCTTCAAACTCCGCTGCTCTGTCGATTTGAAACAAATAAGTGGATGAGCTCACAGAGAGTATTCTTATAGACAGCCTCCTTGGAAAGCTATAACATAGTGGCTCGGGCTGTAGAGTGAGCAGATTGGTCTATCTCCCTCTCTACTCGTGGCGCTGCACGAATGCAGGCACGTTCATTTGAATTGGTGCTTACGCCTTCAACTCTTGTTCGAGCACTGTTTTAGACGCGGACTCTGAGGAGTCCTTCAGCTGATGTTTTGTCGTGCACCATGATCTTGGCGCTTCATGCTACCGAGCGTGGGTCTACCCGACTAATATAACATTTCTTTCAGCTCTGCTGCTGCATTAAACTGGAGCATTAAGCGGCACGCTGTATTAACATTTATGTTATATGGCTCAGGTTGTAGAGTTGAGCAGACAGGTCTCTCTCTCTCTCTCTCTCTCTCTCTCTCTCTCTCTCTACTTCTGTGCTGCACTAATGCAGGCATGTGTATTCAAATTGGTGATACGCACCCAGCCCTCGTTTCGTGTACTGCAGACTAGACGCAGACTAAAGCAGCCTGCAGTAGATGTTTGTCATGCGTTATGGTCTTGGCGCTTCGTGCTACCAAGCATTAGTCTGCCAGGCTTTTAATTTTCTTTCAGCTCCGCTGCTGCTTGAGCTGGAACAAATCAGTGGGTGAGCTCACATATCTAGAGTAAATTCCTATGGCAAGCTGTGTTACACCTAATGCCACAGTGACTCGGACTGCAGAGTGAGCAGGGTTTTTTTTCCTGTCTCTCTCTATGCCTGCACTACATTAAGGGAAGTACCTTGATTTGGCGCTTCATGCTACTAAACACTAGTCTGCCTGACTAATAATTATTATTTCAGCTCCGCTGCTGCTTTGAGCTGGAACAAATAGTGGGCTCTGCTCTATGAGCTGGCTTTGTGGAGTTTTGCAACACACATTGTCATGCAACATGGTTTTTTGGCACTTCAGGCTACCAACACTATTTGAATGACTAATCATTATTCTCATCCCAACTGAGATGTACTGAGCTGAGCTACTGTGTGATTGAGTTCACGTGTAGAGTATCTCATATGGCAAGCTATTAATGCTCACCATGATCAGCTTACTTCATGTGATTGATGCGGCGCTTTCGCTACCGACACTCGCTTCACATGACTGGCTGCATTATGTCATGCTACCAAGCAGTGGTGTGCATGACTAATTACTCTGTTCTTTTAGCTCCGCTGTTGCATTGAGCTGGAACTTTCGAATGAATGTGGACAACTTACACGTGTGTGTGCATCTCGATCATCTCTTCCGCCGCTTGTTGCGTTCGGACTGATTTTGACCGTTCTCAGTGTGTTAGCTTTTGGAGATCGAGAAGGTTGCCCTAAGGCCATTGGTGCAGGGTCTAGGTTGACATCCAAGCCCCCAATCTTGTGGTTGGTGTTGGCATGCCTGATTTTAGTATCCATACGAACCTACAAAAGGGTGTTCTGCTACCACATCAGCGTACAACCTTTCTGGGGGTAGTTATGAATTCTCGCACAATGTGGGCACGTCTGTCTCTCGCACGTGTGCAGTCATTACAGACATGTCTGAATTAGTTCAAAACGGGACGTCTAGTCTATGTAGGCTTGTGTCTCTGACTGTTGGGTCTGATGGCGGCAGCGTCCCCTGTAGTTCAGCTGGGCCTGCTCCACATGCGACCATTTCAGCGGTGGACCAAGGGCCGGAACATTTCACCTCATTGTCATCCGCTTAGCAGAATTACGGTGACACGCAGAGGCTTTCATGCTGTAAAGCCATGGAAGAGATCCCAGTTCCTTCAGGAAGTAGTCCCGTAAGGAACATGTTCTCGTCGCAAAACGGCGGTCCGTTCAGGACGTCCAGTCTGTGGAGCTTGGACAGGCAAACTTCGGAGCTGGCACACAATCGTTTGGAACTACTGGCAGTCTTTCTGGCTCTCAGACAGTTCTTACCACAGTTGAAGGCTGTCATGTGCTAGTCAGGACGGACAACATGACTGTAGTTTCTTACCTGAATCGTCAAGGAGGATTACATTATCGTCCCCTGTACAGGCTGGTGAGGAGTGTTCTTTGGGCTCAAACCAAATTCCTGTTGATCAGTTTCAGTGGAGTAGCGGTTACAGTGCATGCTCTTTGACGCGATCGACCCGAGTTAGATTCTGCCTTTATCGAGCACCACTCCGCGCTGCCCGCTCTGGTTTTTCCCGGTCTCCCCCGTCGCCTCTAGGTCTGGATGCTCTGGCCCACAGGTGGCCCAGAACCAGTCTGTATGTTTTTCCCCCTATCTGGCTGCTCTCAGTTGTTCTGCTCAGAGTACAATCAGACAGAGTGCAGCACCGGTTATTAGTGGCCCACCTAGTCATGGTTTTCGAACCTGGTCAGTTTTGTTGATAGTTCCTCCTTGGGAGGTTTCCCTCAGGTAAACGGTCTGTTGACAAAAGCTCGGGGCACGATTTGGCATCCTCAGCCGGAAATATGGAAGTTATGGGTGTGACCCCTGAGCGGAATGCGTTAATGTGCTCCGGTCTCTCGGCCGAGACTACCGACACGATTATCAACTCTAGAGCTTCCTCCACAAGACGCTTATATGCTTTCAAGTGGACACTCTGTGCCTCATGGTGTAGGCAAACGTATTCTTGACCCAGTTCATTGCCCATAGGTTCAGTGCTGGAGTTTCTTCAGAGTCGTTTTTCTAAGGGAGTGACCCCCACTACTCTCAAGGTGCATGTAGCTGCCATATCTGCGGGACATGCTCCCGTAGGAGGTGTTTCAGTGGGTCGTCATTCCTTGGTCTCCCGTTTTCTGCAGGGTTCGAGACGGCTTAGGCCTTTCCTCCCCGCACAAGTTCCTTCTTGGGATCTCTCGATTGTTTCGGAGGGTCTGTCAGGCCATCCCTTTGAGCCTTTAGAGCCCATCTAAGAAAAGTTGTTGACCCTCAAGACGGTTCGCTTGATGGCTTTATCCTCCCTTAAGAGTAGGGGATTTACAGACTCTTTCCATCAGCCCGTCGTGTATGGACTTTGACTGACTACATTCCTAGGTCGCTTCGAACCAATTTCACTTTCAGCAAGTGGTCTTAGAGGCTTTCTCCCCCGCTCGGGGTCAGGTAGCATGAGTCTCTGCCCAGTGAGGGCACTGAGGACTTATGTAGACCTCAAAGCTCAGTGGCTTGGGTCTGACCAGCTGTTCGTGTGTTTTGTTGGTCAGAGCAGAGGCTCTGCTGTCACTAAACAGCGAATGTCGCATTGGATAGTGGAGGCTATCTCTTTGGCCTATGAGGCGGGTGGCTTTACTTCGCCTCTAGGATTATGTGCTCACTCTACGAAGAGCAGTGGCTTCTTCCCAGACCTTTCTGAAAGGGTCATCAATGGAAGATGTTTGATGTTTGTGCTGCGGCAGGTTGGTTCTCTCCTAGCACCTTCTACAGTCTGGACGTGAGGATGGCTCCTGGCTCCCGGGTCTTATCCGCTTGAGCAGATGCTTTCCTGGGTCTCCAGCTATCTAAGGTACGTCAGGCGTTATGGTATAGCGTTCCCAAAGCGATGACGTCATCGCAGCATTGAAGTGAACCTATGAAAGGGAACATCTCGGTTACGTATGTAACCTTAGTTCTCTGAATAGGGAACGAGATGCTGCGATGCGGGCCGTTCCGTACCTTGATAGCGCTTCCTTCAGTCATATATGGAAATCTGATGAAATAGCGCACGGCACGCTGATATAACATACGGTACGATTAAATTGGCGGTTGACAACCAACTACAAAGGTGTATTACCGCCACCTACCAGACTGGAGTGTGGAACAGTAAAACAAGGGAACTTATGAAATAACTTTATACTCTTTCCATCAATCCTGTGTTTTTGAGGTAGATCATAAGATGTTTAATAACATTCCAAGAACTTCCTTCTAAAAGATTCTGAACACTAACATTTGCAATGTCATTCTTTAGCACTTGAAACATTTCCCTTCTTTCCTCCTCATATTTCATGTGATACTGATTCAAATACCTCACAATTTTTTTTTATTCATAGAGCAATAACATACAACATGTTATCAAGAAACAAAAGAAAAAAAAAGATAGAAAGACAGATTACAACAAACAAAACCGTTGCCAGGGGGGAGGAAAGTATTAAACTTCAAAACAAAAAAACAAGATATACATATATACACATGTATATATAAAATCAAATAAATATATTGTAAAATTCACAAACTTTCAAAGTTCTTACAGCTTTCTTATTCACAGAGTCTCTGATACTGTCAATATAAATACATATTTCAGTCAACAAAACCATAAAATTGGGTTTTTTATTGGTAAATTTACACTTATGAATGTGAAATTTGGTCAACAGAATAAGTAAATTAAGTAAAAGTACTGTTCCTCTTGGTCATAGTCAGTAAAGCCAAAAAGTACATTTTCCCATAAGAGTGAAGGTTTTAAACACTGAATATTTTCACTAATAAACTTTTGGACCTTACACCATAGTGTAACTGAGTATGTACAGTGCCAAAATAAGTGCAAGGCAGTTTCCTCATGTTCATTACAAAAAGTACAATTTACATTTATTCCTTTTTTAAATTTTTGTAAATAATGATTTGCTGGATAAAATCTGTGAATGAGTTTATAAGAAACTTCTTTAATCTTATTTCTAAGATGATATTTCTGTGATAACAACCACACTTTTCTCCAGCAAATCAATTTTCTCTTTGGAAAAGAGTACAGATAGCTCTATTATTACTCTTGGGGTATGATGAAAAACAAATTTTACCAACATAAGATTTAGAAACATCAAAAGACACTGAACCAGGAGAATGGTCTTTATCAATACCTCTAAATAGCATTTGTGTACCGGAAGGAATTGAACCAAAAACCATTGCAAATTCTTTTTGAGCAACTGGTATTTTATAATAAGAAAGGAATTCATCATAAGAAAAGAGTGTTCATTCTTTATTATATAACTGACTAACCAATTTAATATCATTGTCAAACCAGTTATTTAAAAAAAAAAATAAAAAAAAAATAAAAAAAGAGATTTGTGTTTATAAAGAATGTTTATGTTATTCCAGATGAAATAGCGATGCGGAGAAAAATTGTGATGACCAAGATAGGAGCACTTGTTTGTGGAAAGCAGATAACTTAGCTGGAATTTTATCTATATTATAATTACACAACAAAACAAAACTAAGACCACCAATATTTGAAAAAGCATAGTGAGGAATAAAATTCCAGACAGAAGGGTTTTTTTAAGTGATGCTGTTCCATGTTTGAGTTTGATTGAGCAATTTGCATTATTATACAGGGTTTCAACTGCTGCACAAAAGAACCCCAAAACCTTTAAAGAAGAAAAAAAAAAAAAAAATGATGCTCCACAGTGTCAAAAGCTTTGCGAAAATCTAAAAATAAAATAAAACTATTTTCATCAAGTATGAATAATCTAATGCATCTAAAACCAACTTTAATACCACAATTTTTTTTTATTTTTTTTTTTTTATTGCAAAACTTGTAGAAACATACAAGAACAGGGAAATGAGACATATTCCTCCAAAAAAAAAAAAAAAAAAAAAAAAAAAAAAGAAGGATAGAAAAGAATATTCTGGATTTGCCTACATCAAATTATGGTATCATCTATACAGAAAAGTGCAAAAATAAAATGACATCATTCTAGAAAAGTTGTCAATGCATCAAAAATTTGGTACCCTTTTTGTTATTTGTAAGTCTAAGAGATGAAACAAGAAAATCAAATTCAGAGAGAAAAAGGAGGAAAGACAAAGGAGATTTAAGCCATTTTTGCTTCTGAATGAAGAATTTTGCATTCAATATAAGAAAATTAACAACATATTCAGCAGATAATAGCTTTGGATTTTCATAAAAAATAGCATCTGTAATGAACTTTATTGATATCTATGTCCGTGAAAACAGAACTCAACAAACCAGTCGTTATACCAGAGACAAAACACTTCTTTTATTACAATTGGAAATAAATAAAACCTCTAAAAGGCACAAGTGCAAGTCTGAGGGTGGGAGAAAAAGGCACGGGACAACACGCAGTCCCCCAAGTCAATTTATCTACACACACAGTGAGTCTGCAAATTCAATACATTAATACAGTAGTGCTCCCTGTTGAAAACAGCACATCAATCTACACTGCACACATAATTAAAGGGGCGGTCACACTGCACTTTTCGTTCCATTGACTTCCATTCATACGCATGCGAACGCGTCAGACTGGAAACGCAAGCCCGTGCGAAAAGTTTTGCATTTCGCTGCATTCCAAAGTTCAAACTTGGTGAACTCTGGCCTGCGAATTCGCATCACGTGATACCGTGTGACCAACGGCAGATCGATACGTCACAGCATGACCTCGTATCTGAATTAAAAGAACAAATTTAAAACTGCAGCGTTGCAGGAAAGTGGAGTAGATTGTATGTTTTGTGTTGAATTTAAATTTTTGAAAAGACGCTGCACAGCGTGACGTCATATCACGACCGTTGCAGCATGCTAAACAATTTCGCATGCTCAGTCTAGTGTGACCGCGCCTTAAGGCGTGTTACTCCGTTCGCTATACTCCCCGACTCCCCCTCTTACACCGATCGCTCTTCACACACCCACCCAATTCATTCCTACACAAACACAGGAATAAGTTAAAACACTTCCCTCTCCCCCGGCTTGCAGGACCCAGCCGTGGGATGAAGAGCGCCCACAGCAAACAGTCAGTCGGGAGAAAAGCATACGTTAAGCAGGCGGAGTTGAAGTTCACAGTCCTTTCACAAGTCCATTCGCCTTCGAAAACAGGAGAATCACTCAAGTCCAATATTATAGAATCACATGCATCGTCCTTAAATCATAGCGTGACAGTCGGGCAGAAAGCCAAACCAACACCGAGGCGATGGTGACTCTAGCAGTTAACACCCACCCCCCTAACTCAACTCTCTCACACACGGGAGTCTAGCTAACTGTCTATCTTCATCTCCGGAGGGCCTATTGCCCCCGAGAGACAGCAAAACGTACCCCACAGGTCACCACCTCTGGAAGGGGCAGCTTCGTGTCACGCATCTCTTTTTAAAAAATCCCTTGATATTGTGTCCACAGGTGAATACAATCAGAGCAATCACATGATCACCTGATAACAACTGTCTACACATCTTTGAAGACGAAGGTATGGGTCACATTTGTAAGGTTAGAAACATAGGTGCTTAAGTCACCCCATAATTTGCTGGTAACACCACAATCAAAAAATAAATGGCCAGCTGTTTCCTCAACAAAACCACAAAACCAGCAAGACTCATCAACATCAGAATATTTATACCTCACAATTTTGGCCGCTGACATCGTGAGTAAATGACGTCATTTGGAGCCCGAGTCTGCGCAGTAGAGTCGCGAGGTGGAGCCGCGGATCCAATCAACCATAACGACACGCCCCGTTTTTAAATTACTAGCTAAAATCAAACTTATCACAAAAACAAACAATTGAACATATATCAACGTGATAACAACTACCTTAAATGACCAAAACCATATTTCGGAAAATTGTATTGGAAGTGTAATTTATTTTTTTATTTTGACTCAAGTCCCATTCGTTTACATGGAGAGGGCGGGGTTTATGACCTGTACTGCAGCCAGCCACCAGGGGGCGATCAAAGAGCCACAGCTTCACTTTTCAGGACATGTGAGGCACACCCGTGAAGAACCCACAAGCACAAACGAGTTTCTGAGGGAAGTTAATCCAGTGGCTAAACCGTTTCAAATCTCAGACTCCCTAAACACGACGCATTATTAAAGGGACCTTACAAACCTTCTTACCGACAGAATACGACATTTTCACCTGCTGAAAAAAAAAACAAAAAAAGGTGAATTTTTTAATAATCTTTACACAATCCTTTTCCGCAACAGCAACTGATCGTGACCACACATATCAAACTGAAAACAGACAAACATCCATATTGCTTTAGAATGTACCTTTATGATGATTTTAAAAAAAAGCCTTTAGAACAACATGAGGGTGAGAAAATGATGACAGAACTGTCGTTTTTGGTTAATCTATGCTCTTAACATCATTATACAGCTTGAGCCATAAAACTGGCACACTTATTTTATGTTGAGCATTACTTTTTTT